>CAJQZN010022369.1:0-10742 GCA_907164685.1 Colias eurytheme
AAGTTCTCTTAATAGACGATACATGCAAATTCTTGGATAGTTTTAAAAAGTTTATCTTCTTTAAGGAACAGGTGGCTACAATTTTTAAACTGTTCGCCTACAATTTTAGATTGCGCTCCGCCAAGACGAACTTTATCTAACAGCTGATTGCGACGCTTTCTTTCGAAAAGTATCGTTAGATCTTTCTTTAGTTTTCTTGTTATCTCGCAGCGCAACTTATATCTTACTGGATACAACTCAACTTTGAAATACCTCGCTTGGTTTATTTAATTTCAATTCAATAAATAACAACATCGTAACGAAATAAATCGGATTTGTCTTTGTACAATTTAGCTTTGAATAACATTGCAATTGTCCCAAATATCTTCAAGAAGTTGAATTTTGTTTTAACAATCTTAATTGCAATTATAATAGAACGAGAGGACAGTATTGTTCAAAATCCCGATAGTTAGTCTGTTGACTCGTAAATTAAAGCGTCACATTGTTTGCACGTATAAACCAAAATTGTAATCTGAATACTCTCGGTTAAATTAGATATACATTGCTGGTACAGAGCTGGTGGAACAACAAGCGTGTACTCTTTTGTTTCTTGGACAAAAGCATTCCTGCTTATGCTGTTACTCAAATGCAATGGTTGCAAATGACATTTTTGTTAGCGACTGTTTTCAACTGTCACGCTTTACTGTTTAAATGACAACGTTAAGTTATGGAATAAAATAAAGTGTATATTATTCTGTAGCAAATATTTAAAATAGAATTCCTTTGGTCAGATGCATGACTGTTTGTTATATTAAAAGTAGCGTAATGTAATGTGTGAAGGAGCAATTAAAATAGATCAGGGGCCATAGGTATAACTGTCCAGAGCGTCATGGATTCTACATTATTATTAATTTGAAATATGTTAACACAAATCAATTTTTATATCAGATTGTATTATTAAGTAAAGTAACAAAACACATAAAAATAATTTCAATCGAGAATCCCTTTTATTTAATATGTTATTTCGTTTAACTTCTTTTCTTTTACTAGCCCGCGTTCGCGGCTTTGCCCGGATTTACCAGTAATATTAAAATATAGCGGAATGTAATCTAAATTAATATAGTAAAGCTGAAGACTTTGTTTGTTTGTTTGAACGCGCTAATGTCAGGAACTACTGATACGATTTGAAAAATTTTTCGGTGTTAGATAGCCCTCTTATTGAGGAAGGTTATAGGCTATATATCATCACGCTCAGACCAACAGGAGCGGAGCAATGCGGGTGAAACCGCGCGGCATAGCTAGTACTATATAAAGATGTAGGTTACTCAAGGTAAAACACTTTTTTTAAGCAATCGAAAAGTTCAAGAGCTGACAACAAACCAACTGTAACATATTTTCTCTATACGTATATAATATTATTAGTATTGATAACTTAACTCGCAACACAGTAACTTATGCAAACCAATTTTCGTTTCAACTTTTATTTCAACTTCTACGACACGTATTTTCAGATTTTCTGTTTCGTAGTGTTAAAGTTATAATGGAAGAAACATACAAACCAATAGAATAAGGTTTTATTTTTATGTTTTTGAGTACCTACATGTCGTTCAAAATTTTCATGTTTAATTTTTTAACGATTTTATTGGTAGATAATTGATAAAAAATCATTGATAGTTGTAGTAGGGGATGAAAGTTAATGTTTGGTAAAAACCGCGGCATACAATTATTATAATAAAATACTTACAAAAAAATAATATTGCATGCACGCCACACAACGCGAAGCTTGTGGGTGTGTTCTACTTTCGAACATAAAATTAAAAAAAAAAATTCGAACGTAAAATAAAAAATTCAATGTACTTAATATCGATATGATATCATTTCCACATTCTTTACATACCTATAAAGAATATCTATTGATTTCGAAAATAAGGATTAAAAAAAAATTTAGTACCTACTAAAATTAAAATTCATAATATTATTATGAAAACACTTTTTTATGAACAACAGGGAAGCGCTCTACCATGATAGCTTAGCCTGCTGGTAAGTGAAGATGGATGATACATGAACAATGAAGTACTTACATATTTTAAACTTATCAAAAAAACCTTGTATCTAATTTTAAAACAGTAACTTCATGAATATTTAGAAACGTAAAATATGATTTTTAAATGAAATATGAAAAATTTAATTGCCTTTTCCTACGTCTCATCAAAGGCAGAATATTTATTGAATAAACTGTTTATTTTTCGAAGGAAAATTAAACATATTTCAAATGTTTTTTTAGTTAATTCGAAAAAAATGTTTATTTAGTAAAATTCTGCGTAGGTAGATCAGAGCAATCGATGAAGTGTGTAATCGAAATATCAGCTTTTTGTTTTAGAAACTAAAGTTCGAATGTTTTACTCTAAATGTATTTTTTTTATAAAACCTTCTTAAAAATTATTAAAAAAAACATAAACTTTTACCAAAAACGAAATGTATAATTAGCTCTGTGCCATTACGATTCTTCACACTTCATCTACTTATATTTTTCATAATCATAAAATCATGCGCACGCGTCTTTTCATTTTATATGATGAGAATATTGAATTATATAACACATATACAACATTATAGGTAGGTACACAAAATGACAATTGGTTATTAAAACAAATTAAGCTTTTCCCGTGTCCCTCTACTAGCTTAATTAGACAGTCATTAACAAAGAGAAGAAGTTTTTCCATTGCATACAAATAAGATAACTGATCGGTTTCAAATGTTTTAAGTACAGGTTTATCTAAAGATGTATATTTTTATTTATCTAAAGATGTAGATGTAACTCAAGACAGTTATTTTTTTGCGAAGTGCATTATAATATTCGGTCTGAAGGCATAGTCTAATATTATTTTATTTTCAGTTATCAACAGCTTCAGTCATTAAAAGAAAAATAATTTAAGGGTTATAGAGATACAAAAAATAAAATCTATAAAATATAGAGCGACTGATATATAGATACTATAGAGCTAGATTTCCTCCCCGTTAACAAAAAAAAAAGATACTTTAGAGCGAAAGATAATGATCACGGTAGATATTAAATATTAAATCTTCATCAAATACGCTAAAACATCCAATTTCTGGTAAAACCGAATTTAATAAAAAGTTTTATGTAATTTTTCATTCAATAATTTAGTTTCATTCAAAAATACGTCCTTTTTGTGAAAGAAATTTGAAATACAAGTAAGCATTTAAAATATAACAAGGTCGTTTAGAGCTTTATTCAAAATATTCTGAACAATTCCATAGCGCTACAAGTGGCTTTCATTAAACCGTTTCGAATAACCTAATTATTTTATTTGCTTAATATTAAGTATAAATGGGCAATAAGCGAAAGTGCAGCTGTTAAGAAATACATAATTTATCTAATTAATAAATTAATACCTAATATATATTTATATAATATTCTGTCCCAATAACCAAACACAGATGTAAATTATATACCTATAACTGTTGTAACAAATCAATTATTGGATCACTTTATGTTATGTAAAATATTTTATTGATCGTAAGAAAATTACGTTCCCCCCAAAGAAAAATGGTAGCTAATAATTTTTTTGATGATTTGATAAATTCACATTTATTTAAAACGATTGTAATAAAAAAAGCTATTAAGATATATATGAAAAGCCTTTCAATTCCTCCATTCCTTAAAATATCAATTGCTGTTTTTTTCTTAATCTCTAAAAGTTTCAATAATTAAACTTACTTTTCCAACAATAGAAGCCAAAATCACAACACGATCATAAGAGAATTAATCGTCTTTAGTGATATACACGGTATCATTTTATCACAGCAGTCTAAAAAGTGTAAATCGAGTTAAAATTCATTCATTTTCCGCATCATTAGCAATCAACCACGTGGGGATAAGCGCGGGAAATCGGAAAAACGGCGCCAAAATGAGTCTCCCGCGAGACCACCATCCCTCCCTGAATCCCAGATTACACTGACAACTGTCACCGGCCGCTGGCCCGGCGTTTCGCTTGCTTTCACTACAAACGCTTTTCCTTTGCCCTATCTTGCTTACGCGAAATGTACAGAGTACTTACACATACAAAAACACCTACGAACTTCGAACGATGTCGCACATAAATGTCACGTCTATGTGTGCTATTGTATGTGTTTTGTGTAAGACGCATCCCAGACAGTTTCTCTTGATGCACACAAAAATTTTCACATTCATATCAATGAATATTGTAGTCGAATAAAATAAGGTTGGTTTTCCATTGTCGTTACTTTCAACTTAAGTTCGTTCAGAGATACCATAACATCTTAAATGCGCATGTCCGTTTCTATCTTTTGTCAGATGGAACTAAGAAAAATATTGCTATCCTTATTCTTTAAAGTTCCGATATAATTGTTTAAAAAGTAATATAGAATAGTGGATTGCAGCTACCCCACCATCAACATTGTATTCCAGGAAAGCTGCTTTAATAATCGCTGAAGAACATAAGGATCTAAAATCGCATTTCGTATTAACAATATAATGGGAAATTGTTACATTATTTTTCTATTTTTAAGTACGTTACAAGATCTGTGTTATGAATAGTAAATATTGATAAATTGTTTTATTATTTCTTAAATTATCAAAATATAATTAATGTATATTGTATACGTACCTATTCAAGTACTTTTAAATTTTAACCCTATATTTCTTTGCCTTACTTTGTGTATCAAAATATATTCTAACCCTTCCATAAACTTAAAAGTATTCACGTAGCGTATACTATTATCCCATGATGCAAAATTTTACGCTCATCCTTCTTACAACATTTACGTGATGAAATAAGAAATTGTTTCAAAGTGCTTTTGACTACGTTATGATCAAAGATATATAAAATAATACATGATTGGGCTTACCTGTGAGCCTCGCTTCCCTTCGATAACGGGAACCAGGTGTGAATTATGCTGATGAAAGAAATATATTTTGCACACTTTCAAAGGACTACGTAAACCAATGGATAGACAAATTGCAAAGCGCTCCAATTATTTATTACTAGATTTCCGCCCGCGGCTTCGCCCGCGTTTTCAAAGGAAAACCCGCATAGTTCCTGTTCCCGTGGGATTTCCGGGATAAAACCTATCCTATGTGTTAATCCAAGTTACCCTCGATATGTGTGCTAAATTTCATTGTAATCGATTCAGAAGTTTTTACGTGAAAGAGTAACAAACATCCATACATCCATACATCCATACAAACTTTCGCCTTTATAATAGTATTAAGATCTGTTTCAAGTTCCAATGAACAAACTAAGTGGAAATTTAAACTTCATTCTCCTTTCTGAAAAATCTTTATGATCTTTTATTTAAAGGATTTTATTTAAGGGTTCAAAGTAAATACGAGGTACCTTTTTACACAAATTTCGCAGAATGTCAAAACGATTCTAATTGCGATTCGCGACATTTAATGTATCGATGTTTTTTTGGAAGATTCTACGGTTTCATTGTCATTAGTTTACTAAGTTATTTTGATATTATATTCGTTTAGATTGAAGCTGCAATATAAAATGTGTAGATGTTGTACATGTTAGTGAACCACAGTCGAACATTCTAGTGGTGTAGCGTCACAAGTCTATCATAAAAACTTTCAAATTTTCCTGTTGCAAAAATCCGAACCATAGCCTGTAATAATATTTTCTACCAAGAGTATAGAAATACAATATTATTACATTTTAAATACAATCTAGGAGTCTTACTTTTACAGTAGTTTTTCCGTACTCAAACAAATCTTTTATTTTATATTTCAAATAAAAGCTTGTTTATTTCATAGATTTTAGCGTATAAATTAAATAGAAAAATAACAATGAAAAGAGAACTAGAATTTTTCCACGAAAATTGGATGACTCCCTAGAATATCATACAGTAGATCGCTTCACTCAAGAAACAGGCATCAACAATCAGACAGCTGAAACAAAAGAAAGTTGCCCGAGAAATAATTCACTTACGTGGAAATGATATTAAGCAAGATAAGAGTATGGTGAAGCACTTTTCGGAACCGTTTATACAAAGCTATGAATAACAATTTAGCAAAGAGCCGGGAGCGCAAACACTTGAGCGTAGAAGTTTGTTTTCAAGTGCCTAAACTCACGAACAATAGCCTAACGTGGAGCGAAATCGGTATAACAGAGTCCTCAATATGTATTGTATTATCCTTAAGAATAAACAATGTAAGGAATTATTCCTCGCATTAATGAAGACTTGCCGGGACTAATTGGCTATTGCACTCTGTTTTATGTTAGTGACGTAACGTTTGAAGATATTTAATTGAAATAAATTTGTGTTTTATATGGTTGTTTTATTTATAAAAGCATGTTATTACGTTTTATGAATAGCTATGCCTTTGTGCGATTTCATGCACTTATTCATAAAATTTTGTATGAAATAGCGTGGTATGCATCGAGTGAGCCACGAAAATGAGCTTTGAGTGCCTACGTACATCTAATGTATATTAACACCATTTTAATTTATTGATTTACATGGGAAAATATAACATATTATATAGTTACATAACAATCAAAAAATTCCTAGTGGTAAAAAAACACATTTAGTGATATAAAACAGAGGATATAAATAAAATAATTTACTTATAAATAAACAAGGTAAAATATTAATAATTAATTTATGATTAATATAAAATTATATGAGCTTATCAAAACGAAAATACTTTAACTTCTGGATAAGCTCAATAACGTTAAACGATTTATATTGATATAAGCGAAGCCTCAGGCAAGAGGAAGTTCTACCGTGGTGTCAGTGGAAAACTTGCAAAAGTCCCACCGCTTCAAAAAGAGTTATGAAAACATCAACTTTTGGGGTCTCTGCAAAAAAACCGCTTGAAAAAGTTTGCCTTCAACAAGCTATTATAAGTAAAAACTCAACGCAAATCATAAGAAAGTAACTTTTATATTTTACGTTATGGAATAGGATACAGCGAAATAAGTGGATATAGGGGATAAAAACGAAGATAAGATATTAAATTAATGTTTATCGAGTAATAAATTGCAATTTTCCTCGATAAAAAAGTTTTAATAAACGAGCGGATCTCAATAACTCAACCCATTCTATCATTCAATTAAATTAAACAACGCTTTTCTTCCCGTTCATTGCAACTTCGTTACTTTTAAACTTAAGCTAATTATATTTAAGTAGTTATGAAATTATTTACTTTGCTTTCACTTCTTAGTAAAATTAATATAACTCAAATTATAGAGAAGTCTGATGATTATATTTTATACTCTACAACGTTCTATAATTTTGTCAATTTTAGGCTAAAAACGAACACTTCAGATAAAGTGACTACCTAATGGTCTAAGATCCGAATATAAGTCGAAATGCAACGGCGTGATAATAGAATGAGACCAATTTTATAATAAATTTAGTGTATTAAAAAATGTATTAAAAATGGGTTGACTGGGAAAATCCTGGACAGGACATTTTTAATGAATTAAAAAAAAAAACATTTTTTTTTTAATTAATTGCAGTATCAACATAATAAAAAAAAAATATAATAGACTCAAAGTATGAAACCTACAGAATGTGCAGGCATAGTCGTTTTCTAATATTTACCGGGACAAACGGCTAGGTTGGCAGGTATAAACAGGTATGTCGGTACCAGTTACTTTCACTTGATAGGATGATGAAAAAAAAATTATGTCAGCGCTGTTGTATTACAAAATTGTTTTATTATCTCGAAACTGCAATTAATAAAAAATGAAAATATTTTTTTTAAATAATTTATAAAAAATATCCTGTCCAGGATTTTTCCAGTCAACCCATTTTTAATACACTAAATTTATTATAAAATTGGTCTCATTCTATTATCACGCCGTTGCATTTCGACTTATATTCGGATCTTAGACCATAATAGATAATAATATAAGCAACTCACTATGTCTGTGTTATATTTTGCACCTGATCTCTCTCCGCTCGTATCGGATTTCTAACCCTTAATATATATGAGAGTAGAGGATAAAGAGTGCATCTAATTTCGCAGTTCTTAACAATGTACTACAGTATCATATACATATCTTCTAGTCTGTTGAGATTAGCCGTTGTAACCGAAATTCGGTCAGGAAGGCATTATTAATAGCTAAGGATATCTATCCTCGTATACGATTCTATCTACGTGGTTTCAGCTAAGACTGGTAAGCCTTCTTAGACTAGTTTGGAATCTGACCTATATTAGTGTTATTATATTCAATCAAATTAACAACTATAAAATATAATTAATCTCAACATTATATTTTGAGTAATTACTCTATGAAATAAATAATTTTACATGTATGAAATTGTTTAAACTCTACATTGGTTTTTGGACAATTATGTACTAAGTTTAATATATATATATATACAGGGTTACTTGTAAAACACCAGCAACCTCGCAGGACAAGATAGCTAACATAATAAGTAACAACATATTTTGTTCTACGACTTTTGATAATTTGTTAGATTTTATTTTGATACAAAAATAAATATACATTTAATTTTCCGTTTGAATATTATAAACTCTACGCGCATCCCAAAACTTACGTAAACAAGAAGCGAACGAGAGGGGGAAGGGGGCGTCGCGTCGTCTTTCGATAGTGAACAGAACACAGACTTACAAATGTTAGGAGAGTACAATAAAAGCTTAAAAAAATCATTTAAAAATAGTTTATTGCGTTATGCCAATAGTCGTAGAACAAATGTTGTTACTTATGATGTTAGCTATCTTGTCCTGCGAGGTTGCTGGTGTTTTACAAGTAACCCTGTATATATATATATATATTAAGTTTAAAATATATATATATGTTAAAGCGTTGTTGTATTACGTAATTAAATACTGATATAATACTTTTTAGACATCTTGACTCGACCAAAGTCGGTACAAGAATGCCTCGCAACTGCAGACGACCGTTATTTATAGGACGATTATTCGAGTGGCGTGACTGTGTGAGTCAGCGCAGGTGTTATTTGTGTTGTTTTGATTGTTATTTTGAATATGACATGTAATATTATTATTATTTTATAATTAAATGATTATTAATACTTTTATCCAATTGATTATTATTAACATAATTAACCCATTGACCACCGTAAGGCCCGATCGGGGCGCGACACAATAGATTTTCTATTGTGTCTGTGATTCCGAGGACTGATGGATTAATTAAGTTCATCAATTGATTTACTTTTAAAATATAAGTTTATCTTTAAATTAAACGCGCTAACACGGCCATTCTGAAAAAAGCTCGTGCTCTGAGCGGTAATTCAAAACTCAAAATATCAAAGATATAATTCACTTCCGCTGGTGACATTCCGACTTGTTTTAAGTAGTACATTATATTCAAATTATTTGTTTCTTTGTCCAGTTGTCAGGCTAAACCACTGTCTGGATCCATACTGACAAGTGACAATCAGGTTATTATTATTTTCCGCCCAGTTGTAAGACTAAGTCACAGAAAACCCGTACAGACAAGTGGCATTCAATTCTATTATTATCTGCCCAGTTGCCAGCCTAAGTCACAGAAGACCCGAACAGACAAGTGGCATCCGATTATATTACTTGCCCAGTTGTAAGACTAAGTCACAGAAGACCCGTACAGACAAGTGGCATCCGATTGTATTATTATCTGCCCAGTTGTCAGACTAAGTCACAGAAGACCCGTACAGACAAGTGGCATTCGATTGCATTATTATCTGCCCAGTTGTCAGACTAAGTCACAGAAGACCCGTGCAGACAAGTGGCAGTTATCATAATTAGTTTCCATTACCGCTAACACGGTCATCTAAATTTGGCTTTGGTACTATTCTTACACGTACATAGGACATAATAGTAGTCTAGTAATTGCTTGTACTTTTCGCTTCATAGCAATCACTGTCGAGCATTATTGTGATTTACATAGGATTCGATAGCTCAACGAGTTTTTCCAGCTGCGAACAGCGGCTTCTGTATCTCATCTGTATCTCAACTCTCAAGTGATAACCATAAGTCCTGGAACATAATTAAGAGTTAAAACACAAGTTATATCCGGCTTGGCCATAGTAAAACAATAACACAATAACGTCCTCGTAGGTTCATTTGAAATGAGTACGGTAATTTATCTCGTGATGTCAAAACACAATGTATAATAACACAAACATAACCGCTCGGCCAAACTGACCTTATAGAACACCATCACATCCATACGATGAACTCAAACTCAAATATTGATTTATTCAACTGGACTTCGCTTAGAAGCGTTTTTCAATCGTCAATATACAGAAAAATAATAATTTACCACCGCAATAGCTTACACTGGGCGCCATCGAAGGCACCACATTGGATCCAAATTCCATGGGATCAAAAACTTATTATTTGTGACATAAGCACGTCGTTCGCTTACCACAATTAAAGGCTCAAATATCCTGGACAACCGCCCGGATTGCACATCACATTATAATATTGATGAACTACATTACCGTTACAATATTCCACACCACAAACATTTACTTCACAAAACGCACAAGAAAACACGCATTGTGCGAGTTCCTTCATCCTTGTTTACTTGAAGTCAATTCAATCCAATTTTTCGTAGATTGAAGTCCACAGTGGTATACTGTCATGATGGTGACAGTGACAGTTGCACACTGTCACGTAGTATGATGGAAGAATTTGTGCCAGCCTGCCAGGATTCCGAGTAAGGGCTGGTTCATCTTCTACTTCTGATGTTAAAGCGTTGTTGTATTACGTAATTAAATACTGATATAATACT
>CAJQZN010022376.1:0-16196 GCA_907164685.1 Colias eurytheme
TCGGTTCGGGCGGCCTGTGCCACGGCGCGCCCGGCGATCCTGGCGGTCTCGACGTATCCCATGAGAGCCTATTGCCGCGCATGCTCCCCCAGAACGGCGACTTCGTCGGACCGCAGGGCGCGAACTTTACCGCCTTCGGTTCTTACGGAAACAAAAATAAAAGAAATCCACAAGACAACGGAGATCAATATTACAATCAAAACAATATGGGCATGGATTATTATGGACAACAAAACTTCGGCCCCGGCAGACCGTACGGGGACGGATTGGATCAGAGCAACGGCGCGATGGCTAATGGCTCCATGGGATACCACAATGACCGCCAGGGCAACCGCCAGCGCCGGTGAATACGATTGAGGTTTGTTATATTGAAAACCAATGCAGTCTCACCTCTAACCATACTTAGTACATTTTAAACTTTTTAACATTGCAATAATACTCATAAACATAATGTCCTTACCGTCATTTTATGCTGTATTCTTGTCTATTAATGGAAGTTGTGAAAATGAAAAATAATAATGTAAAAAACTTTCTCTCATTGTTTACAGAAAACGGGTATAATGGAGATTCCCGGCGCCGTAGGAGGCGATAAAACTAAAATACGACAGAAGACAGTTCATTGAACAAATATATTATACTGAGCAAGATAGAAACAACTTCATTCCATGTGTAAAAAAGTGTTATTTTGTAGCATAGAAATGCAAATTTTGAAAAAATTTAATAGGTACATAAAAATTTTTCTGTTATATACCACATTCATAACATTGTGTTAATTTCAATATGTACTGCATAAAACAAAACTTATTATTAATCATTGTAATAATTATAAGTTACAACTGTGTATTGGGTTTTATAAAAATGCCATGTTTTATACTTCTGAAAAATAAAAAATGAAGGACGCATTTATGAATACGAAATGTATGGAATACTCTTGATATTCATATAGGTTTTTTAGGGATAATTTCAATTCACATCTGTAAAACATTTCAATATAATACCTAGTTTCTTTGTTCTAAGGTTCTATGTTCCATCCGTGGCATCTAAGTACACATTTAATTTCATATTATAATAATTCCAAATTGACTGTTTTGTACATATTTACCTTTGAACATGATACAAATACCGAGTGGTATAAATTATTTGATCTTAACCTAATTAAGGATAAGTATGTAACATCTTAATATTAAATAAAAACATTTTTAAGCAATTAATTATTATTTTATTACCTAATATTACCCAATATAACCCAAAGTTATTACCCATTATAACACAAAGTTCCTCTATATGTGCGCTAAAGTTCATTGTAATCAGCTCAGTAGTATTTGCGTGAAAGAATAACAAACATACACACACATCCATCCTCACAAACTTTCACATTTATATTAGTAGGAAGTAGGATAGGAAGAATGGAACTAATATTTCAAACTGACACAGCGCCCACACATTACATCACAGCATTACATATACATATAAATATTATAATATGTATATATTATGTAATCAGTAATGTCATTGTTACTATAGAAACTGGAATTACTTGTTTATTGATTTATGTTATCAAAATTTCTCATGAATAGACCTATATCTGTAAAATGAGCTTTTGCGTAGATTTAGTGTCGGAGGATTCTTTTTACGAAAATATTACTTTAGGTGTAACAAAACTGCTTGGTAAGTAAATAATGTATAATAATATAACAAATATAATTTCTTAATAGTATGTACTATAAACATCATGCATCATCATCATATATTTTTTACATTCTTAAACATTACAAATGTAACAAAACAGCTAAGTTGGTTATTAAACAATGAAATGAGACTATTCTAATAAGAATTAGCCTTATGTTTTGGTAAAAATATAAAGCCTTCAGGTACAGGTCCCAGAAGCATTTCACTTATTTTAATCCAGTCGGAACAGTTTCCAGATGCCATTAAAGTCTCTAAATCATTTCTTCCAAAATAACTAGGAGGCCTTTCATTAATCTTTTGAGGTGGTCTTTCTAACAGCCCCACGGGAACATAGCGATATAAGAAAGAGAGCCATTCTAATAAAAAGCGTCTTGTGTTTTCTACACCTTGTGTGTCAGAACCCCAATGTTCTAGTCCATAGTTTGTAAATTTTTTAATAATCTCAAATCTTTCAGTGCTGCTTATATCCCAAAGTCTCTGTTCTTTAATTTCTGTAAAAATCCATGGTTTAATAAGTGCTCCCCTACCAATCATCACACCTTGAACTGTTGGTGCTAAGGCTTTTCGCTGTATATAATCATCATAACATAAAATATCACCATTCCCATAGAGAGGACATGGAGAAGCTGCTTTTGCACACATTTCAATGTATTCCCAATCTGACATTTTTGTGTATCTTGCTTCTCTTGATCGGCCATGTAAAGTAATGAGAGAAGCACCCCATTCTCTCATTTGTGGTACAATGGTATGAGCTATTTTCTTATCTTGATAAACCCCAGTTCTCATTTTTATAGTGAATGGAATACTTAATAAACTTGAAGCTCCCCTTACAGAAGTTTCCAAAGCTGGCAGTCTATGCATCATAGCTGTGCCACCACCTTTTTTATATATTAAATCTATAGGACATCCTAAGTTGAGGTCAATAAAATCTAATTCCGCATTCTCTTGTAAAAGTTGAGCAACTTTGGTGATTGCAAAAGGATTGTTTCCACATATTTGGGCACCAAATAGATCTTCTGATTCATGCCTTTTGACTAATGCCCATTCTTGTTTTGTTCCTTTTAGTAAGGATTCACAAAGCGCCATTTCCCCACATGTTACATCAGCACCAAATGACTTACAGATTCTTCTGAATGGGAGGTTACCCACTGTAGTAAGTGGACTCAAATATAACTTATCCCTCCAATCAATTTCCTTTTTTTCCCTTGGTAATAACTTTATCAGGTCCTCATCAGTTATAGGTCCACTACATTTTTCTTTAGTATCACTGTCATTATTAGATACAGGTTTTTTATCACAATTAGGATCGTTTTTTTTTGCTTTCCGTGCATCATCTAATGCTTTCACTAATTTTTCAGCCAAAGAGAAGTCATATTTCCTTTTTTGTAACTGTATTTGTAAAGATGATTGCATGGTATTTTTCGTATCTTCTAACCACATTTTAGCCTTCTCCTCATCCACTATATTGTAGCCTTCGTCTGAAATATGTTTAGAGCCGAAACGACAAGCAATACCGCGTGGACATCTTCCCCTAAGATTAAAAACGTGACATTCTTGGCCTATATCTTCTTTTTTTATTTTTAAATATTCCTGATAATTATGAATGAACTTACAATTAGCATATTGACAAGGTTTCGTTTCATCTTTTGAGGAAACATTAATAATACTTGGGCATGGTTTGTTTTGTTTATCATCTTGATAAGTTTTTGGTCTAGCTTTATTTTGTCCTCTCTTCTTCACTTTTCCTAAACAAGAATTATCATTACACTTTGCCTTTTTAATATCACAGTCAACATTTTCGTCGTCGAGCTTTCTTTTTGCTACATTATCGGTGTTTATTATTTCAATATTTTTTTCAGTTCTATGAATGATAAATTCTTCTTTAATGTTACACACACCCGCATTATTATTTGCCGCACTAGTCATAGCTTTTTCTTGTGCTATTTTTAAATAAAATCGCTTAAATTTGAGAATTATTAAGGTTATAATCAAGATTGGACCACACGCCGAGGATCACCGAGGATCATCTGTCATTTGACATTTTTGACAATCAGTCAGTGTCAATAAATGTCAGGCGTCAGCTGATCTTATAGTATTCTATGTTAGCGACACAGATACAAACAATTGATAAAAATTAAACCATATGTATACATATTCTTATTTATTTAAATGGAATGATGATGTTCTAAAAGTATTTCATACGAAAACTACTGAACGGATTTGCATGATAGTTGGCAGTGATTCTCCCCGGGTAAAACTGCGCGGCGCAGTTAGTAATAAACTTAACCATGTAGGTACTTAATGTACATTTTTATCATGATAGTTGATACCATTTTTATAATCACGTATTTATTGATCTTTGTTTTTGTGTCCTTATTTTAGAATCAGATCCTCGTATTTCAAATGTTGCCGTAGAAAGAAGACCTCCATGTGACCGCGTGGCACTTTCCAATTGGGAACAAAAGCATTCGGCAATATTACCTGATGATCTCCGTAACTTTTATCTATCAACAGACGGATTTCAACTCACATGGCATTATAAATATTCAGGAAAGGGAATACTGTCTCCAATATCCATTTTAATATAGCATGAACTATGAAAATGTATGTCTGTCTTATCCTAAAAACGACTGTATCGATTTTAATGAAACTTTCGCAAACAAAAAAATAAAAAGGAATCGTTGTCCACAAAAAAATCTCACTCATATCACAGAATACTTTATTAAGTACGCTATTACGTTTAACAAAATAGTCCTTCTAAGTACCTAAAGCCTGCTATTTCATAGTGAATAAATTAAGTATATGACCGAATACGGATTTATTCATGTTCTATAATAATTATAGGTGCAATAATTTTTAATTACCTATATCTAGCAGTTTCATAATAAAACTTATTATTTTCAAATAATTATTTTTATAAACTTACAGCTGATGAAATATTACCAGTTGGATCGATTCGTGTAAATTCGCTGAATGAACTTTATTTATCACCGGCTCTGAAAGATTTGTTAGACTTTTCTCTCACCAGACAATCTACCGGGCCTCGCCCCGTTCTCAATACAAAAAGCAAAGTTTTTGAATTGGACTCATGTCGGAATATTGGAAAAGTAAGAGCTTACATATGCCGTATGCTTCTCTTTGAACTACATAGTTTAAATTATGCCAACTTGTGATCGCCCTCCGTATTTTTCCATAGTCAAAAATTAAATGTTTATAGCCTACTATATCATATACATATTTTATTCTTAATGCTCTAAGTATTCATCCTTTTAAGATGAAAAATTACTAGAATATAGACAAAGAAGGACTTAAGAATCATTAAAATCGGCCTAGTAGTTGTTGAGTAGTAGGTACAGGTAAATTAGCTTGGAGAAATTTTTGCGTTTGTAGTAGTGTATGGTCAGCAAATAAAAAAAAACAACATTTTATTTTTAGTTTTTATTCAAATATACAGGGTGTCCCACTATCGGTATACTAAGCGCGAAGGGATTTGTAGTTTAGCATACACTGATCACATAAAAAATACTTTAAAAAAAAATTACGTTAAATTTTTTTTGCTACTGTTTTCCTAAAAATCCATGTTTTCTTCTCTAACTTCGTGCAGGCGGCATATACCGCCTCGCTAATGTGAGCATTTTGTCTATGAAAACATAATTTTAAAAGATAGCTCACGTGCGGGTGACAAAGTTAGGCGGGTTGCTTATTAGGGGTGTACACATAGAGTTTTAAGAATTCATCTTTTTGAAAAAAATGCGTTTGGAATTTTTTAAGAATTTTTACGTACTCAGCGTATGCAAAACTATAACCTCCTTTGAGCTTAGTATACCAACAGTGGGACACCCGGTATAATATTAGTATTATTAATATTTTATTAGTTCCAAACATTACAAGCAGTGCCGATTTTTACTTCAGTGAAGACGTGTATGAATTAGGTGTTCTCCAGCCAAAAATGTAAACCACGGTAAAAGTGAAACTGTTCGAACGGTTCCGAACACTGCTTTGTGTAGCGTATGTCGCGTGCCGGTCGGCTGCCGAGTAGGTATACCTACTCGGCAGCCGCGATACACGCGACATGCGCTACACAGACCAAAAAGTTTGAGACGATGTAATAAAAGTTTCACTTTAACCCATTGACCACCGTAAGGCCCGATCGGGGCGCGACACAATAGATTTTCTATTGTGTCTGTGATTCCGAGGACTGATGGATTAATAACAAACAATAACAACAATCAACAAATACAAAATTTAACAATTAAACTACGTAATAATTATAATTTTCGAATGAATTAATGTGTGCTTTATGTTCTAACGGTACCAAGCGACTGACGCCGGAGAGGCACCTGCGGACAGCGTAAACTGGTTTATTCTGGTTTTGTGCGTGTTTCCACTTTCCACTATCAAGTGACGATTTATTTATTTATTTTGTTTCGTAATTATTATGGTCAAATATTAATTACGAAACAAATTATTATGAACACGATATTTTATTGTTTCACGGTATTCGCCTTGTCATTGGCTCAAGGACGTAAAATTGAATGATATATTATTTTTTTTATAAAGTCAAAACCATTTTCTTTAAAACATAAATCAGAGTATTGCTAGGGATAAGTATAAAATTAAATAGTAATGTTAGGATATCGAAACATTTTTGTATAGGCTAGAACGATATAATGGAAACGCGCTCTAAGATCTGAGTAATATACACACCACTACATATGCAAAAATTTCTCGAGACTAATTTCACTATATGTTGCTATAACTTCTTTAATTTGATGATGCTATTCAATGGTTTTTCACACCTCTGCCATGCATATGCATCCCTATTTTTTTTTGTAAGTAACTAGTATAAACTTATTTCTTATTGCCTATCATTCGTGTTCAAACTACATAGTTCGAAAGTTTTTCAACATGTAAATTAAAAAAAAAAACTAGGTATGTTTGATTTACACGGGCGGCGCGTGGTCTGTCTGGTTGGCTACCCGTGAAGGCGGCTGGGGCTGGTTGGCGGATTCGTTCACGCATTATTTCAGAATGGCTCTGGTACACCTCGGCTTGCCGGGCTGGCAAGCAGCGTTCGCTAATTTGCCACTCATCCCGTGGGCTGAGGTAACGAATGTTCGATGTTTAATAAAAAGAAAATGCTAAAAAAAAATCTAATAATCGATGTACCTAGCTTTTGATTCTTGCATTGCTTATATTATACTATAGGTAGTAGGTATCCATACTATATAATATATGTAATATTATAAATGCGAAAGTTACTCTGTCTGTCTGTCTGTTACTCAATCACGCCTTAACTACTGCACCAATTTGCATGGAATTTGGTATAGAGATATTTTGATACCCGAGAAAGGACATAGGCTACTTTTTATCCCGGGAAATAGGATAGGTTTTATCCCGGAAATCCCACGGGAACTATACGGGTTTTTCTTTGACTGGGCGGGCGAAGCTGCGGGTGGAAAGCTAGTAGAATATATTTAGTGATTTTTCGTGAATTCTTGAGTTTAAAATATTCATTACTTATTTCAAGAAAAAATTGTGTTAGTAGCCTAGTACATAGTTTATCCTATTTTGTGCTGAATTTCTGGAAAGTGAAAGGCATAATGGAATTATTATTACTTCTATCATTTTCATATAATGTTTTGTTATTGTTACAGCAACTATTTCTTCTACTCGCGCCCCATCTTCTGGAGAAAACGGACACGGACGTTAGTTTGATATCTGCCGGTAGTGAGACTGGGCTAAACCACATCGACCCTAACATATTTAAGACCTCTGCAAGACACCACAAGAATAATTCAAGACCGGCCAATTGATTTTCTTCTACATGCAGTGATGATAAAATGTAAACGTATTTTGAAATTACATGTCAATAAATGATTTGAGTAATGAATGCTTGTTTTATTTTCTCAAATATAGTTCTTGCATGTGAGGATTGACAAAAACATAAACGAATTTGTAGCGCAACAGCAATGTGATTTATTAAAAATATTAAATTAAAAAAAATAAAGCGTAAAATAAAATAAAAAAGCCATTTACTTACATACAGTATATTGAAAAATTCTCGATACAATAAAATCTGTAGCTAAATAACAAAACAAAATGGACGGAATGTGAGATTCTTAATGAAGTACGAGCTAACTTGAAGCTTAACTTATACATTGATATTCAATAGCAAAATATTTAAAAAATTGCAAAAGCCATAACATTAGTAATTACTATTTTAATTACATATTAAATTGATTATTACTATCCTAAAATTACACTGGTTTATCACATGATTACATTTAATGTGATAGCACTGTGATGAGACTGTCTTTATTTTTACATAATAATAAGCATATATCTATGAACTATTCGTGAAATTTATATGCTACATTAATACAAATGCTAAACATTCTATAATTAAATGCAAAAGTACTAATTAGAGTACAAATCAGATAGCTAAATTACATAAGTTCGAAACTTAATTTAGGCCTTGATAACTCTTACATTACAATTAATTGTTAATACAAATACTAGTAATTTTAACTACGTTCTACTTGATGTTAAAAAATAATAATTCGAGGGCTAAAATACTCAATTATAAGATGTCACATAGTCCTTAATTTAAGGCTATTTTTGTGCTTTCGTTCACACATTTTAAAGGAGCTTACAATATCTTAGTTAAACGAGATTTTATTTGGTGGGAAATTGAACACCATTTGTGAAGCTTGTGAATAATTCGTAATTTATTGCTATTTATATAGAGAATAATCTTTTACAATCAAATGTAACAAAATTAATAAGAAAGATTACAAAAGGATAATCAAATGTTTTTATAGATGGTAACATTGTGTGAAAAAGGCATGGAATGATAAATAAATAAACATAAGAATATTTTTATGGCATCAGACTTAACTAATTAATACATATTGTATGTGTTCCTGCATAATTTCAAAAACCAAAGTACACCATGAAAAATTTTTTAATTAAATTTATAATAATGTTTCTTACATAGGCTTCTATTTAAGATTCACCAGGAAATTATTTACTAACATTCTTTTTATTATTTTAAAACATATTCACGTAAATTCGAAAGTAATCCACTCTTCTATAATACAATTATTAATCATTTATAATTGTCCTTATTTATAAGCAAAGTATTGAATCTTAATTATAACATGCCGTAAAGTAAATGACAATGAAGATTTATGCCAATTAACGTGTATAAATAAATTAATTGGATGCCTTAAAAATGTGATGTTGTTTAAACCAATCTCAATTTGCTTTTTGAATGGTACTAGTGTGTGAAACAGAGAAATTTATAAGGTTTCTCTAGTTCAAGAAACTACGAATATTTTGTAATAAATGACACAATAATATATGGAAGTTCTTGTAAATGCTAATATTAGATAATTTTTCGTTTGCGAAATTTTAGCGGTAGCATTTTCATAAGCGTTGTGCTTCATATAAAACGTATGAAGAATGTGAAATTTTAAAGAAGCACTAACGCGTGAACTAATAAGTTGGTATTAAAGTTATGCGTCTTATTATCTAAGAGCCATGAACATTTCAAAATTGAAATGTAAACATGCATTGTGATATAAAGTTAAAAGCTATTTCGATGCACCAGCATAGTAAACCTATTTTTGTATGAAACATAAAAAGTGAAAGACCAGCTTTGCTATATATTTTAAATCTTTAAATTGCACATGTAACCAGTAGCCAGCCATAAACGCATTTACGCAATTATAATGCGATCCAACTAAGAATAGGAACTACCGACTCTTCAACGATCAACTACCTTACCTCAAATGTCATTTGAAAAATAAGATTTTCTTATCAATAACGGTTTATTTATTTTGCCCTACCCTAACACTGAGATACAACGCAATGTAGGTTAATATAGGTAGGTTAATAACTCAACTTAGATTATTAATTTATTTGAAATAACAGCTATGACGTCATAACACTGTAATCCTATTCTTAGTTTGCTTCATAATCGCGTTACAATTTCAATCTTGCCTATTATTTTAACAGATACACTAAGTTTTTCTATAATCGCACGCGTTATCACAGCTTAGGAAAATGCTACATTCATAAAGGTGTTAGTAAATCCAGCTAACGGGAACCCACTGGTGGTCGGTAGAAAGGGAATGGAGGGCGTCCATGATTTTAGAGTAGGTTGTATCGTTGTTTGTGTTAACAATTTCAAGATCGATGTATTTCTCGTATTGCCGCTGTATGCGAGCGCTTTCTTCTAATGTTTGCTTCAGATCTTCTTCCTGTTTGAATAGTTGGACACAGAAAAATTTAAATGAGTTTTTTTAAGGTGATAAATGCTCAATCGTCTCAAAATTGATAGTTTTAAAATATATTCTCTTCAATTATTATAAAAAAATGAGAATAAGTATGAATTAATAATTAATATCATTGTTTGACAATAGATTATAATATCATTGTTCATAAACCGTAAACAGTATATACGGAAATAACTTAATCTAAATAAATTAACATTAATATTTTTAAAACATGTAAATTCTATTTTTTTAACAAATTAGCCGGGCCAGAACAACATCAACAAGCGAAAATGCAAAAATTCACAAATCAAATCACAAATTCTCTAATAAAAAGGAACATTAATACGAAACTATAAAACTAATTTTAACATTTCATTGAAGACAAAACCTTCAATTTCTCATAAAAAAAACAGGACCTATAATACCAACCTCATAGAGCGACGCAAGCGACTCGAGCGTTCGCGCGCGCCGCGAGCTGTAGCGGATCGAGCTCTGCCGGTCGAACTACACAGACATGCGCACTTACTACACTACCACTACATACGTACACTAAATGCTTTGTACAAATAGTGTGAATTTGTTGTAAATATTCATTTGTGTGTGATTATGTAAATAATAGTTTATTTACATATTATGAAGTAAAATTATGTAAAAAAGGATATTTATTTTTGAATAATATAACTAATAAAGGACCAAATAATCGCCAGTATAACTATTACTTAAAAGTTTCGACACATTCTTAAGTGATTTCTGAGAGATGTCGAAAAATTTTATTAGTATCAAAACTCACACTAGATGTAAACACTGCAGCTACTGCTGCAGCACTTTTTTTAAATCATAACACAAGCAAGAAACAAAAATACTGGCAAAAAATCACAATACTATATATATGAATACTTTGACAAATTTTTCGATGCAAAATCAAGCACGCAGAGTAAGTCTACGCATTTATTATTTATCAATCATTTAATTAAAATCAAAATTAAGACTTAAATTTCTATGTAATAAATAAAAGGGACAAAATTCATGCTGAAACGGGAGCAGCTTTTACTCAAAATACGAACAATATTATATAAATTTTCTAGCAAAACTATAACTTTGTATTCAAAACAAATTCATAATATACCAATGCAAGTTTACATAAGTTCATAAGGGAGAAAAATCTAAACACAAAAATTCTTGCCAAGACAGCTAATTAGATATAAGCAAGAAGCTTATATCTAATACACTGGAGATTTCAGTATGAACATTAACTTGTAAGAAGAAAATATGACGATGTATGTTTTTTTATCCCTTTCACACCTAACTAACTACCTAGGTGTGAAAGGGATAAAAAAACATACAGGCGTCATTCAACGTCATATTTTCTTGTTACAAGTTAATGTTCATACTGAAATCTCCAGTGTATTAGATATAAGCTTCTTGGATATAAGACAAACATCTTTTTCCATATAAATACCGTCAGATTCCTATTGGACGCGTAGGTAAGGTTGCGCAGTTGGTCGATACCGGGCGCGCCGATCATCACCACGAAGGGTAAGAACTCACTGCTGTTGTGTAGGAGCTTTAGTGATTGTGGCGCGCAGTCTAGGATGCACATTTTACCTGAAATTGAGGATTTTTTTATAGGGATAAATTTTAAAATTTATGGGTCTATCTTGAAATCTTAATACACTAATGGCAAAGTAAAACATTAGGCTTGAAGAGCGAGCGAGAGCGCGGAACGAGCGACAAAGAAGCACAATCGGACGTTGTCACGTTCAACTATAGTCAGTAAACCAACTTTACAGACAACGAATTTTTTTTGTTAAATGTTAAATGTGCACAGTCATCTGGTTAAATGTTCTAGTTCAATGCAGCGATTGAATAGCTAGCGCGTACATTGGACGACATTTAATTAAATGACTAAAGGACAACTCGTCAAATTGTTGAACATTCAACTTTGTGACTGAACGTCTTCAAGCACAGTCTTTGTTTTAGATAAGGGGGTGGGTTAGTTTAGTTATTTTTTAATTACACAGAAATGTTCTAGCGGCCTGTGTAGTTACCATCCTTTATAACGGCGCGTATGGAGTCCAAGTGCGTGCCATACAAGTGCCCGTTGTGCTCGCCGTACTCGAGGAACCGGCCCGCGTGCGCGTCGCGCTCCATCTCCTCGCGGGACACGAACCAGTACGAGTCGCCGTTCTCTTCTAGCGGTCGGGGAGGGCGGGATGTATCTGCGATTAACGTATTATGTTTTTTAAATATTGAATCAATAAAGAAGTATTAAATGATGAACACTAATTGATCAATAAAGAAAAGAAAAAATAAGCTTTATTACGTTACTTATTAGTAAAAATGATACTCTAAAATCGCTCCGTTGCAACGTTAAAATAGTCCTACTAGCAAACCCATAGCTTTTCGTATAAACGATTACATTTTTTAAATAATTCTTAAATTTAACAATCAACTGGGTTAATTTTAATGTGATAACGTTTTTAAAATCGTTTTAGTCGGGTGACATGTTCAGAAACTTGTGTCACACCAAAACCTCGCAAGCGCGATCGCAGGTATAACGAGAGAGAGACGGACCGATCTCCCGTCTCATCTCGAGCGCTGCCACCAATAAGACGTTATCACGTAAACATCTCGATCGTAAACCTACTTTACAAACAACCAATTTTTTTGTTAACTTTTTTATAAAAGTATACTTACGTGGAACAACAGCACCAAATCGATCTGGGTGTTCTTGTATCATCTTGTTCTTGAGTGTCCTTCGCCCCACACCCCTTGTGCCTACGAGTGCTAATACACGTCGAAGGAACGGCGGCGTGCGAGCCACTTCTTCGTACAGGGCTAATTCTGCACCCTCTAGTTGCACGCTTGAACGTGATTCGTAAACAAATTTCTTCTTCTTTCTTGATATCTGGAAGTGAACAATGATTTATGAAATGTAAACTTCTATAATAGCCATTTTTCATGACTTTTGGCAGGAGAAAATTCTATGGATCAGCAAAATGGCAGTTTTCTCTCGCTTGCCCATCGCACATCTGTGAGCAGTCCAAATGACTCCTTTTTTTAATGCAGTGTAATTTTTATGACAATTTGGAGACATATTTCATAAATTTCATGAGACTTTCGCCTTAACTTTCATTGGATGCTTCTTGTCTAGTTCAGGTACAGTTAAGATTATATAAAAATCTTGAAAAATAAAAATGGGATATGAAAATTTATTACTATTGTGGTATATGTAAAATCAATTGAAGTTAGTCAATTAGGTGTCAATGATAACTTACTCTAGCACCACATATGCTAATTTTATGCACAAAATCAGCCTCCGGAGGTACATAAGCCTTTCTCCTTTCTTCTAATTCTGGCGAAGGTATTAAGCCAACTACATCAGGCTTTTCTACATGACTCGCTTGCCACCAGTTAGGGTCTTTTCTGTCAGATATCTAAAAACAAATGACAACATTAATAAAATAAATAAGTTTAACCAAATGTGTCATTTTTTTCTTCCTACTATTACCTGATAAAATATTGTATTTAATATTATAAATTTTCAAGTATTGTCATTTCTGTTTTAACAGATTGAATTTAACAATGTTTAAATATCAACCTCATACTTATCTCATAATAGTAAATAATATACTCACTTGTAAAATGTCACCTTTTTTAAACTCTAATCCTATTTCTTTACATGGAATAAGTGTGTCTTCTGCTGGACTATAGTCAAATAGAGCCCTTACATAACACTGAAAAAAATATTAAAAATAATATAATATGTAAATGAATGTTCAATATTCAAAATCCAAAAGAATATAATAGGAAATAGTTATTTATAGTGTCACTGTATATTACACCAAAAATATTACGATGAATGAAGAATGTTACTAGGTATGCCAAATCCCTTGAAATTGTGTCTCAGTAAAGCCTGTATGTATACAAATACACTAGTCTTTGTCGTAGTCAAAAATACCAAGTAGTTTTGATTTTATACGCATTCAAAGTTTCGAAAAATATCGAGTCCCGCAATAGTCACGTGACCGCTTGTGACGTCACGTCACAACGCGCCGCGCGGCCGCGCCCCCGCGCTTAGTATCAAGTCGGCAGCGCTGCAGTAGGTGTTATAGCTTGCGCAGTATTTTGATGGGTTTTCGTCCGCGAATTTCGTTAATAGTCCAATAATAGTAATTATTATTCGTTTAATAAAATAACAGTCATGCCAAAGCTTCATCTTTATTTAATAGGTTCTCAAAATATTCTATACGATTGCGTTTTTGCACTGCTGATCTCTGAGGTTTATCTTCATTTTCCTGTTGACATTTGAATTTGTGTGGAACTATACCCTATTTTTATTACACGCTTTATATTAGCTTCACCTGTATGTTTGTAACCGACTTCTTTAGGCGCGATTTTGACCCACTTTAAACGGCCAGATTTCGTTCACACTTTGTAGATTTATTGATTACCGATGACAATACACTAATTTGATGAAATTTTCTATTGTTTAGTTCGGTTTTCTATAGTGAGTGAGTATAAAAAGCGTGTTTTTTAGTTTTTTTAAACTATTATTATTGTTTAATTCTTCCCCCGACCAACTTATATTTTTAGTATAGTTCTCCATAATATCAACGTTATATAAAAAAAAAAGACTATTTGCTTCCGCTTTAATTAATCCCCGTTTCTTTTGACTTCAGCAAAGACATTCTTCATTCATCAGCTCAGACTTCATTACAGACCTCACTATACACTCACTCATACACGCACACACCCATATACACATTCCACATACGCACATACACACACACAACAACCATCTATTTTTTTACTTGTTTTTAGTTATTTTATTTTTATACTATTTTACTGTTTCTTTTGTTTTATCCACAAGCTTGCTGCAAATTCTGCAAATTCTATCCATACGACTGCTACATTGTATTTTGGATTATACTAAGTGGGGCCTGGTGACCCGTACCACAGGTTCCACAGAACCCACTTCGGGCACCAGCTCTCATAAGGTTGCCTAATATATTATGTGTATTTTTCATTAATTGTCATTTTTAACCCTTGTGAGAGAGACAAATAAAGGTTTTATTTATTTATTTATATTCTCAACTTAAAACAAGAAAAAATCTTACTAGCCATCTACCTATACTTAGCCCATACGAGCAGAGCAGAAGCACAGTCTAGTATAGATTAAAACTTGTATAGAAAACAAAGGATAACGCAAAACAGCTGCAATGTTCTCAAAATATTATAATAAGTAGTACTATGTAAGAACACGGAAAATTCTGACACCTCTGACCATTTTTTGTTTACGTCCTTTGCAACTATAAAAAACAACTTATCCGGCGAATTGGTAGTTGTATTTTTACATTTAGGAACAACACATGATTTTCTGGTATTGGATTTGGACATTTTTAAAAGTATTTAATTATAATTTCGACGGCACGGGCGCGCGATCGCTAGCGGACTGAGTGAGCCAGATTGAGCGTGTTGTGATGTGACGTCACACCATCACCGGGCGTTTACAACTTGTTTTACTTCTAAATCGGAAACTAATTGAAGTATCGAAGTAATTTTTTCACTAGTATTTTTTATTTTTGACAGAGAATATGGAGTGCTAATAATCAAAATTAGTGAACATTCTCCATTATGTACTACTGTATTTGAATTTAATATTTTTGAGAGAGAGAGATATAGACACAGTCAGGACGAGCAACTACTAATAAACCATACCGAGAGTATAAAACAAAATACATACACTTAGTTTATTAGTTAATTGAGCACTCTTATCTTTGAGGTTTGGTCCCACTTTCAGGGTCACCCTGTCGTTAGGTTTAGAGACAGCTTCCTTTAGCTGGTCCTCTGAATCTATTTGCACACCGTCAACTTCAAGCAACACGTCCCCAATACTGAGTAAGGCTTGCTTTGCAGCCGCACTGCCCGCTAGTATCCTAGCCACTATTAACTGACCATGTTCATCGGTGGTTACCTGTAAAAAGGTGTAGTTTTAATTTTTAAATATAGGTATGAATGATAGTTCTAATTTCATAAATACACTAAATAGAAAAAGGATGAGGAGGTCTAGAAATTGATTCCTTTAAGAACTACATATAAACTCAAATTCTCCTTTTTCTAATATATTTTGAATTGAAATATAATTCCAATCACAATCTAAATGTCTCAAATGCCTTAATTAATTCAAAGAAACACACAAGTTTATGCAGTCAAATTAATATT
>CAJQZN010022378.1:0-15187 GCA_907164685.1 Colias eurytheme
TAGTCTGGTTTGACGTCCATGGTCACCATTGTTGATATTGTGTTCATTATACCTGTTGGTAAGTAGAGAAAATTAATTTTCTCTTAAATTTATAATTGAAATACTCACATGGATATCAGCATATGGTATGTAGGGTGTGATATCTTATGAAGATAATATAAAAGTACAATTTAATGATGAAATATAGATGTTTTTGTAGAAGTATATAGTTAAGTAAAGTGAAGCCACCCTATGCAAATGTAAGCTACATAGAAAATTTAATTATTTATGTCAAAAGAAAAGTTCATACAAAAGGAATATATGAATATGTACCTTAAATAAAATGTAACAAATGAAATAAACAAAAAGCTAGAACTTTTGCAAAGTTGATTTATTAAAAACTTACCCTTCTCGCCATACGTCTTAGAAGAATGTACTAAAATAGGCCAAAAGTAATGTGGGCGGACGGGCATGCCTAATATCTTCATTCTTGTAAACATATCCAACGCCAGGGGCACCTTGCCCAACTGCAGGGCACATTCTGAGGCATTTTGCAGTGCTAAAGGATTTCTACCGGATGACATGAGCTCTTGCGTGATTAAGGCTATTACATTTGAAGGCTAAAATTAAGTTCAATTTATTAGACTTTACAGTTGACAGTTTTAAATGGCTTTTACTTCATTTTCAAGGGAAAATTTATCCCACATTGAAAGACAAAGAAAAATACAGCTCTCATTAAATTGGTCCTAGTTATGTACTAAATTAAACCCTTCCAACATGCTATATTTACATTATTTGAAATAAATGTAGACGTAGACAGTATCTTAATTTAACCCGTGACGCGTCCTATGTACAGACGGTTAATCGTAACTCAAAATGGTACTGTAGCGTCCTGCGTAACAACGACTGTTCATAACACGGCCAATGACTTTGAAGGTCACCTGTAGTTCTTACAAGTGAATGTTTCCAGTATAAAAAATATTTCTCTATGCCTTAAACATTTATAATTCGAATCGACACGACTCCGAGACAGGCAATAGAGACCAAAACCACAAAATAAAAAAAAAAAGTGAATCATTGATTGAGTTGCGTCATCGGCCATAGTTTGTGACATTTGTCTTGTTCAACGAATATTTGGATTGTGAATTATGCCGAGAGGAATAATTAGATGAGTGATAATTGAGACGTATATTACTGGAAATTTTACGTAGAATACGTTTATGATATTGGTTTTAGGGATATTTGAAGAATACTCAGTGAAAAAGTGTCTCAACTTTTCAGTGCGGAAGACGCAAAATGGCGCTTTTTTTCTTGTTTGTGAATAATGGAGATTTGTTATTATTCATAGTGAAATACGTTGTGTTAAATGTGTGAAAATATAAGTGAATGTATTTGGCAATCGTGTAGTGATATGAAAACGTGAATATGATCATTTGATGACTCAGCATTATCATGTAAGTGTTAGTATGTAAGCAATTAAAATTAAAACAAAAGAAAATCAATTTTTTATAATTTTATAGAAAAAATATATCGTCATGATTACATTTTTATGCTATAACTAGTTTCTTCCTCTTTCCAAAAATATATCATACATGGCATATAATTATAGAACAATAGGGTAAATAAAATTTTCAAACTCAGTAGTCATAAAAAAGCTAGATTTCGTGAACTCCCTTGACACTATCGGGATCGGTGCCGGCTGTGCGCCGGACGCGTCACGGGTTAAAATCAAAATACTCTTACTTTTTCACTATATGGTTTAAATTTATATCAAAAAAATTAATTGTCTGTAAAGTCGGTTTACTGACGATAGTTGAATGTGACAACGTCTTAAGGCCGATTGTGCATCTTTTTCGCTCGTTCCGCGCTCTCGCTCGCACTTCAAGCCTTACATGGAACGCCTCAGAGCGAGGTAACACCGCATGAGTCATGTTTTTTCGTGCGTGCAGCCGGCTCTATCGAATTATAAGACGTTGTCACGTAAAAAATAAGTTGAAAAAATGGTTACCATTGACGCCTTGACACAATCCCGAACTAAGCTCCTCCCATGCAAGCCCTGGTCATCTTTCGGCCCAAATGAAGGTAACGGCAGACACTTGTATATCTCCAATGCTACGAGTGGATGGTTTTGAAACACTAGTTGCGTACATACACTCTGCATGTATGGTGAAATGGATGGTGTCTTTATTATTTCTTCTGGTAGATATTTTAATACCTGAAAAAATGAGTATTTCTTTATGAATAAATAAATAAATAAATAAATGAAATTTCTTCAATCTTGATGTTTGAATTACATACTGCCCTATTTATATACACACTAGCGGTCCGCCCCGGCTTCGCCCGTGGTACCTACATGTTTAAACTATCCTATCCCTCAAGTTGGATCGAACTGCACATGGTGTGCGAATTTTATTATAATCGGTTAAGTGGTTTAGGAGTCCATTGAGGACAAACATTGTGACACGAGATTTATATATATTAAGATATCTTATAGAACACAATTTTAATTGGTTATATTTGTTCTATATTGATAAGATAGTGTTTTTTTCGGCAATTTCCATTAAGCAAATAGCAGAAAGTGGACTATGATATGTAATAAATAGTATAATAGTATGTATAAGAAATTACATGGGGTGCCGGGTTAAATATTAGTTTGAATGTATTATTCAGTTCAATAAAGAAACGAATCTTCAATGGCGGCCAAAGCTGACTTTGACAGATGGTAGGATCAGCAAAAAAGAAAATAAAAGTAACGTAAATTGATAATTATTTTATTAATTATTTCAAATTGTTTGTTGGCAAACTTTTTTGTTATTGTATTTGTGTATTTATATGAATTATCATATTTACGTATACAGAATGTAATAAAATCCCCATAATACTTGTAATATGCCCATAAAACTGAACAACTTTTCCCAAAGAACATATTTTGTCAAATTCCAATAAAACATTATTTACTTTCGCAAATGCATAATTGTCATTGTAAATTTATGATAAAAACTATTATAGGGAAAATCAAATACATTTTAGTGATTTTATTTTTCCATTTTTTTTTGCATACCGTACGGCCGTGTGTGAGCGAGAGGGAATGATAAGCGCCGCCATTGAAGATTCGTTTCTTTAAAGAACTGATTAATAATAAGAATATACTGCGATTCTACACAACTGCCTTACTTAATGTAGGCAGTTGATAACAAATCATAGCAAGTCAACGACTATTAATAAAGTGAGGGTAGTTGGGTCAAACGTCGTATAAACAACTCCGAGCCCATAGGCACAATTCGTACGAATGCGCCACGATTCAAAGAAAGACGGTAATTTATAGTCTCTGACAGCTAAACATGTTTTGGCAGGAAATAGTGACAACTATTCATCCATTAAATTATTATATCAAAGTATTGATTTTCATTTCCACTTCAATTTGGGCTCCACCACTCAAATCCTACCCACAAATAATATTTCATAATATTTGTAATCCCTACTAATATTATAAATGCAAAAGTAACTCTGTCTGTCTGTCTGTCTGTCTGTTACGCTTTCCCGCTTAAACCTCTCAACCGATTTTGATGAAATTTGGCACAGACAATCTTTAGACCCTGAGAAAGAACATAGGCTACCTTTATTTCCGAAAAAACACCACGCGGGCGAAGCCGCGGGCGGAAGCTAGTATTATAATATAACTTACTTTTGGTACTAATTCATAATTCCCAACAGCAGCTAAAGTCTTTACAACATCCATAATGTGCAATTCTTCAAAAACAAATCCTTTATCGAGAGCATTTCTAAATTGTTCTATGACTAAGTTATTTTTCTTATTCCAAGCATAAGCTTTAATTAGTGCTGTATATGTATCCACTGTTTTTGGTATTTTCAATGAACTCATCATTGTTAACACCTCTTGTATGCCATCTAGCTTCCTGAAAAAAATGAAAGTATTTAAGTATGCTATGCCTTCACAATAATCAAATATTTTGAACTAGCTTTCCACCCGCGGCATCGCCCGCGCAGTCAAAGAAAAACCCGCATAGTTCCCGTTCCCGAGGGATTTCCGGGATAAAACCTATCCTATGTCCTTTCTCGGGTATCAAAATATCTCTATACCAAATTTCATGCAAATTGGTTCAGTAGTTAAGGCGTGATTGAGTAACAGACAGACAGACAGAGTTACTTTCGCATTTATAATATTAGTATGGATTTATAAATAACTTCAAATAATAGATAATTTCTCTTCTCACAAAATATAAATATATTTGTTTTTTATCTGCGATCAGTAGCTAGGCTATAAGCGGATATGTTGTAGGCGGGTATGGCAGGAAGGATGTTGCTCCCATTGGAGTCCACCCTTTATTTTATCGGGTTTGGTTTATTTGGCAGTGTTGACTAATCAAAAATGTCGCGTCGCTTTTTGAGACGACACACGTTTTCAGGTTTAAAAGAACTTTTTTGGTTTCACAAATATAAAAGATAAATTGATGATGAAATTGATGATCAGAATAGTTTCTAATTTCCATTCTATGGGATAGAATTCTATGTTCTATATTCCATGTAGTAGTTAAGTAGTAAAATCAGTTATTTTATTAAGAGCAAAGAATCTATCTTTAACAATAGTATTGAATACTAATAAATTGCTACAAAGTTATCTATTCATTCAAACAGCTTCATAACTAGTTTAAATTTAATTAAATCATAATATATACTCACCCAGCTTTACCATGACAAATTATGAGTGAATTGAAAATGTTCTCATTGGTTGATAAACCTAAAGTTTTCATATTGGACAACACTTCTGTTGTCTGGTTGATGTTTCCAACCTGAAACATATTTTATTTATTTATTTGACAATTTAATGTATCCCAAGTTAAAAATATTTACAAGTATACAATATCAATTAAATAAATACAAAATTTAATAACTTTATTCAATTGTAAGCTAAGTAGTAAATGAAAGATATACAACTTAAAGTTAACAAGTAATATTTGTTTAAAAACTTATACACTTGATACACAATACATTTTATATAAATAAATATATATTATGAAACATTTTATATTTGTATAAAAAAATAATTGAAGAAATATTTAGACATACCTCACTCAAAGCTTTTAGCAGAAGCTCAAATGTTGTATCGTTTGGTTTAACAGGATTCATTTCATTAATAAATGTGCTCGCTACTATTGTTCTGTTATTAGCTATATATACTCTTAATAATTCATTGTAATGATCAACTTCAAATCTTGCATGAGAGCTGAAATAAAATGTCTTATTTTTATTGACATATGTATAATATGTATAAAAATCAATTGCTGTTTAACAGTACCACTAAAACTTGAGAACGGCTAATTACCGATTTATCTAATTTTGGTTTTGAAATGTATGTTGTAGTCCAGGGAAGGTTTAAGGAGAGAAAACAAAAAATAAGCAACAGGTGATTAAAAGTTCACCAAGTCATCTATTGATAAAATACAAATTGAAAAATTTAACACTCAAAGACAACTGACAATGACAGCATTTTTACCTGATAGTATTCCACACTTCCTTAACTAAAGCCATTCTATTAGCTGGTGTTTCATCTGGAAGAAGTTCTGAACAAGAACGTATCAGAAGCAATTGTTGTTTTTTGCTTGAAAAATTGAACTCCTTAATTTTATCTATAACTCTCATCAAGTCATTTTTATACACTCTATTCTTTTGATATATATCAGCTGATAAACCAGCTATTAACTTTTCTAATAAATCTTCAGAATTTAAAGAATATTTTTCAATTCGTTTGGCATCCTTAGGTAAGCCCCCATCATGTAATATTTTGTTTGAGACTGAAGTTTTTTCAATATTACGCCTGCTGCGTTCTATTCGCAACAACCTGAATAAAGTAATTAATATTTAAAGCATAACAAATACGTAATATGGTTCAATAATATAAGAAATACAACAAATTATAACCTTTTTTGAAAACTGTTACAACAACAATATAGGGGTTCCGATACTTTTCTATTCAAAAGAGTTTTGCTATACAAAACTGCTCTAGCAGTATTTGTAAATTGTATACAATGACGGCTTAACATGTTATATTAATTTATTTATCACAATTCACAAAAATTTATAAAATCGGAAAATTCAAATCCTGATTGCCGTAATGTCAAATAAATATGTCATATGTCACACCCGTATATACATAGTAGTCTTTGTGTCACACTTGATACTTGACGCCGTCATACATGTGTCACAGTGTCAAGCATAGACAAAAGAAAAAGAAGAAGGTAATCTAAATTTTTTATTGGTGAGATCTTATTATTATTATTTTTATATTATTTTATTGCTCTAAGGGTGAGATGCGCTTCGCAGTTTCACCCGCGTGGCTCCCACAGAACTATATCGAGATAGAAGGAAATAGTTAGTCGATTTATATGAGAACCGAGCAAAGAGGATATAATCACTACGTTTTGGAACCGAGCGTGTAACATTTTGCGTAGGTACTTTGACGTCACGCGAGTCTTTTAGTGATGTTCACAACGTCTAAATAATTGTCTCCTAATAAATACTAAACTAAGTAGGTAATTAAAACATTTTATGGAATCGAATTGGGAATCGATTTTGACCTTGACAGAAGAATGAGAATAAAAATGTATGTTAATTTTTACAAATTTTATTAACTTAAACTGTATGTATATGAATGTATATTGTATGTATGTTCGGATCAAATCTTGCAATTGAATATTAAAGTAGTTTTACTCAACTTATTGAGCTGAAAGTTTGCATACATGTGCAAGTCAGGTGACAATATAAAATACTAGTATCATGGTGCTGAGCTAATGATGGAGACGGAAGGAACTCCTCAACCACTTAACATTCGCCGAAACTTTGATGGGCCAGTAAACGAATCTTGGTGAAAATGTATGGAACAAATCAGACTGTGTTTCGTAGGAAACCAGTTTTTACGACCCGTACCAATCCATTTATTTTTCACAAGAGAATCTTTCGGAAAACTGAAACAAATTTGAAATAAGTATATAGTAAATATATTTTAAACCATCGATATACCTAACAATAATATTATAGGATTAAAAAAATAATTATCATTTTTCTGTTTTCAATAGGTATCGATTTGAATCGACTAAGAAATCGGCATTGAAAATCGTGGGGTACAACTCTATGTCCTTACTTTTGACAGAAAAATGAGAAATCAACCTTAACCGCGCTTCGACAGTTTGGAATGTTTTATTTTCATTGCTGGTTTTCAATGCATGTCCAGTCTGGCGTGTCAAATTAAAGCCGTAATGGAAAAGTAGCATCATTCCGTTACCGTTTACATTAAATTAATACGGAGGACAAAAATAAATTGTTTTATAAGTAATAACAGATATTTTAGGGCAAAAAGTACTTACCGGTGAAAGAAAATATTTTCATTGACACCTTCAACTTTTTTGGTGGTGTTTGCACAGTTAATTATCGAGCACGGGGCCATTTTCTGTTTGCATTAGTACATCACACACGTAGAGCGGTCGAGAGCGGACTGAGCATCGTGGCGAGCAAAGACGATGATTAATCGTCTTTTCGCCACGCGAGGTACATACACTCTTTCCTTCTATCTCGATATAGTTCTGTGGTGGCTCCGCTCCTGTTGATCTTAGCGTATTGATACAAAGTCTATAGCTTTCCTCGGTAAATGGACTATCAAACACCGAAAGAATTTTTCAAATCGGACCAGTAGTTCCTGAGGTTAGCGCATTCAAACAAACAATCTTTTCAGCTGTGGCGTTACCACAGCTTTATAATAATTATTAAGTATATTCCTCCATCGAAAAAGGGAGGATCCTCGACCAGTCTACTTGACTGGCCGGTCGTGAAGGCCCCAATGGATGATGTCGGAAAGTTGTATATATAGCTCTGTAGCGAAAACATTTCGCTTGCGCGATTCAGAGCGAGGTGTCGCTACAGCACGAGACCGGAGGTCGTAGTACGAGTTGCCTTGCCTGTGCCAGGTGTGTTCCAGTGAGTCGGAACAGGAAGCCGCTAGTTCACGGTGAGTTGGAACTGAGTGCGGTGATGCTGCGTGTAATGCTCCAGTGAGTCGGAGTGTGCAGTGAGGATGGCTGCGGAGCTGACCAAGCATGCGCGATCGTACATGGTAGTGGACAGGACTCCATTTGAAGCCGAGTGCGCTGGCTGGCGGGCGGTGATCGTAGGTGGAGAAGGGATAGGTTGGACATGGACATGGACATGTGGGCATGGACATCATGGATGGACAGAAGGAGTTGTGAACTGTCAGGGGTCACCACTGTGGAGGAAGGAAGGTGGAATTCTTCCATCGAAAAAGGGAGGATCCTCGACCAGTCTACTCGACTGGCCGGCCGTGAAGGCCGGCCGATGAATGATGTCGGAAAGTTGCATAATGCATATATTATGCTCTGTAGCGAAAACATTTCGCATGCGCGATTCAGAGCGAGGTGTCGCTACAGATATATCCACTATGTAATGCTACATAATAATTGATTTTGAATATAAGAGAATAATAATGGGCTTCAAATTTAATTAAACTTTAAGACCGAATAAGTCTAGACCAAGTCTAGACTATGTGTATGTTGTATATTTTTATTTTTTGAATAGCCCATCGTCCGAAAATCACGAAGTTAAGATATAGGAAAACTAAGTACATCCACAATGATAAAGAATAATTAAAATAAGTCGATTATTAAAATTATAAAATTAAGAAAACCTCTTCCTCTTTATTTCACATAATCATTTATATTTTTTTACCACCAAGATAAGTTTTTTTTTTAAATTAATATTTTTTAATGTCCGAAACGCACGAAACAGTGATCGTTGAACTAAGTCGTTGAAATAATCTTTGAGGTGAACTTTTGCACGCCTCATAAGCGAAGCGTTGAGGTGGGTACTACTGTCACTTCGCGCAAAACATCTGATTTTTCAAACTTAAAATGTCTTTATGTATCATACATTGCACTTGTAAGATAATACATACACACACATATTAAGAAAAAACACTATTTTTAACGTTCATGATATTTTTGATGTCATTTTTGTTATTTAAACTAGTTAAAAAACAGTTTAAAAAAGTTCTGTCTTGGACGTCCGTGTGTCTGTATGTGCGGATCCTTTTTCTTGTTAACACGATAGCGACCGAAATACTTTACTAATCGAGTCTTTTTTTTTCTCTTACGCTTGAGTATGCTCAGGAATAGAACCCTTTCATTTTTCAGGGTCTGATTCGATGTGGTTTAATTGTTATTAAATAAACAAAAATAATAATTATTAAAAAAAAATTATGAGGCGTGCACTTTTGGATTTTCCAAATTATTTATTAAATAGGTTTGAAGTCGGTGCCAAACACTTAGTATTTTAGTCAAACCTATTTAATAAAAAGCACATCTAAATAATATTATGTAGTAATTAATGATATCAAATCTTTTTATTTTGTACTTTTCCGTTTTTGAAGTCGGTTGTTTTTAACGCAGTTATTTTTATGTTTAAAATAAAAGTATCAAGCTTTGTCACATTCAATTTTTAAATTAATATAAATCAAAAGCTCATTTTTTATTAATGATTCACTACTTCTGTTTCTTTCTTCTCGCCACTGGTATATGCGCAATATGTTATATGACTTAGCCATATTTTTTTTAATGAAAGATTTGTTTGTAACATTTGTCGGTGTTGAAAATATAGTATTTTTGCGTACTATATATGTTTTCAACAGTATATAGTACGCAGACCCGAAATATAGTATAATACTATATATTATAGTACGGTTGGCAACCCTATATGGAACCCTAAAAATGGTGTTATGTATTATAAGTAGTTCATTGATTTGCAGTGGACGTAGATTATGTGCTTGTCTACAACAAACAAACATTAATTTTTCTATAGTAATTTCTAAATCATATTCCATGGTTTTATAATGTCCCTCAGATGTTTGATGGATTGTGACGAAAGTTTTTAAACCACCAACAGCAATTTCTTTCTTATTCTTCCCATTTGGTGAAGACATATGTATGATATATAAATTGAAATTGAAATATAAATTGAAATTAACGCCTTCACATATTTCGTAGGTACAATAAAAACATTTAACTACTATTTTTACAAGTTTGTTTTAATTCGTCTTGAAGTCGTCTAACTCCTGTAATAATCGTCATTATCACTCAGTTATTAATATTTTTTATTTCCTCTTATCTTCAGACATGAATATTATTTTGAATAAATGATCAATATTTTGCCGAAAATTTCGCATGCCTCATCTATTTTAGAAATACTATTCTCTCCAACAAAGTCGATAACTCATATCGAAGTAGGTATACATCATAAATGTTTGTAAATGAAAAGAAAATAAACTTTGGCCTAGAATCGGGTAACTTTCGCTTCTCGTACCATAACGTGGGAGCTCATTGAATCAACTTGTAAACTTGTCCGCGGCTATTTAGTATACCTACACGGAAATGTATAAAAAGTATAAGTAAACGAAGTAGCTTCATATCTATTGCAATATTATTGTTCAGTGGTTTGAGAGACGACCTTTATGATTGGTATATTGTCTTATTACGAACTAGCTTTATTGTGGCTCGGTTTTCATATCATTACGTACTATGTACTTACATCAGAGAAAACATGATTTATTATTAAAAAAAATTGTTAGCATAGTAGATTGAAAAAAAAGCGATTCTTTTCTTGTCCACATAATATTTAACATTAAGACGATACACAAAAAAAAATCCACTGCTTGGCGGGCGGAGTCTAATAGCTCGCTATCGCGAACGCGGGTGTGCGCGAAGTCATTCTTGCATACTCGCCGCGCTGCCTCTGGCCGACTCGGGACAAACATGTATGGAGTCGTCATACAGTTATAATATTGTTATACATATATTTAATTGTTGATTTATTGGTTTTATTTTCTTGCACTTACACAAAATTATCTTCTTTTTAACAACTACTTAGACATTATTAATAATTATTAATTATTATTATTTCGTAATGTTTACTTTATTACAAAATAATACAGGTTATAAATAATGTTTAAAATAACAAAAAATATTGTTACTCTGAAAAAATGAAATGGTACCTAATTACGCGGACTACTGAATTGATTTAGATAGAATTTGATGCTGACGTAGATATTACATCATGCCCAGAAATGAAAGGTACTATTTCTGAAAGAAGTTATAAACCCTAATTCTTCTCAGTCAAAGTCAAGAGTGGAAGATATCGCTAATACAGTAAAACTGATGCGAAACTATGTTAATTTGTATATTTTTTTGTTAGTTGTTACTTAATCACGTCAAGACTACATTACCAATTTTGATAAAATATAGCTAATTGCCTGGATTTACACATAGGATACTTTTTATCCGAACTGAACACTTCTGTGGGATAAAACAGGATTCACGATATAACCTAATTCCACGCGGGCAAAGCCGCGGTCGGAATGATATTTTTTTAAATAAAAAAATTGTTAAAAAAAAACACAAAATATATTGACGCATGTATTTATTTTTTGCACTCTATTATAATTGTAATTATTCATTACAAATAATCAAAATAAAATAGCCAGAACAAAGTTAGGCCCTGGTAGGGTAGGTAGGCAGGTACAGCAATGTGAGACGAACACTGGCTTATTTATACCAATAATAATGTATTATAAACATTAAATTAAGTTTACTTTCTAACAACAAAAATACATAATATTAGCTAATGTGAAAACGAATCAACCAATCATCCCACAACAATGAAATGTGCACACAAATATTCATCCAAATCGGTTCATGTGATTAGGAGGAGTGACTGCAGCGCCATCCTCCGGGCCCAATTGTGTTTCCAGATCACGCAGGAACTCAATTTAATATACTTACACAAAATTTTTTGAAATGAAAACTCACATTACTATGTAAATATGAATATAAACCGGTTTTAGTACTAAGCAATTTCCCGCACAGGTGTAGTAAGTATAAATCAAATAAATATCAACATCAAATTCTTTATACAACATACTTATCTACCACCTACTAAGAAATTCTTGAAATTTTTTCGTATTTTTTTAAAATATAATACTACTCCAACGAGCTCCTGTTCCATAATTCCATATTACGTCCACCATACTTCCACTAAGTTCACCATGATTTTTTATTTCTTTGCACTTTGTTGCTTTTTGCTAAAAATGGAATCATGCGATAAAACCAGTAGAGCGTTGATAACATACATTTTTGACTGAATAAAGGTACTTACGAAGGAGTGGGTTCACATTGTGAACAATCAGTGGGTTTATTTTCCTTCTGGATTCCGGATTTCTGAACAGATTATTTATGCTATAAATGAAAAAATCTTACACATTCGTTATGTACTTAAAACAGGGTTACATATCAAACATCGTCTATAATACAATTATCATCAAATTTAAAATAAAACCAACTTACTTCATTAATTTGTTCCAATTGTAAGCATTCTTTTTCCTCCAACCTTTATGTTTCTTCTTCTTATTTTCTTTATTGTCCCCATTTGTCTCATTTTGTCTTATCGTGTTGTCACCCTTTTTTACGATTGCGCAAGCGACACAAGTTCCCCGTGTGACGGCCGTAGCGGGAATGACTCGTGCAGCGATCGGGGTAGGAAGGTACAGGGCGGCTCTCGCTATATTGGCTGGTCAGGCGCTAATTTCAAGTATTTCTTGTTTATTTCAAAACCATCGCATATTTCAAAATTCTAACACGGTAGACGTATAGGTTGTTTATTTTATAGTTAATATCCAAAAAGTCGTAACTTTACGTTTGTTATTTTGAAGATGCCAGAGATTAAAAAAAAATAACAATGAGAACTTTGTATTTTTTTTCTATCGAGAAAATATCATGGAATCATGTTTCTAAAACGGTAGACGTATTGTGTTACTATTGAACTTTCTTGTCAAGAATTTTCATCACGACAACTTTAATAATATAAAAATTACGAAGGTTTAAAAAGGGCCGTAAATGTTAGAAAAATTAATTCATCACCTTAATTAATGATTGCTATGTAGATATTAAGATTAGGAGTAGTGAGATTAGAAGTAGCTGTAGTGAATATGGCTCAAATGTTATTTTTATAATAAAAATATATGGGGTTATTTTAAACGAAGACCATACAATTTTCCACCCGTCGTTTACACAACTAATAAATAATATCGAATAACGAACAAAAAACACCAATTGTATACCTAACTCCCATTTGTATTGTTGTTATGCGCGACGGTTCGTCTGCAACGGATGGCAACTGATTGATGATGATTCTGACGTTATGTATACGATAGTCACACTGCGCATAGGTATTTGACATAACTTTTATTGTATTTATAGGTCCTTTTGGTTTGGAATAGTATTGGGTGAAAAGTCTCCTGTAGAAGCATTTGAAAAATAAATATTTAATGTAATTAAAAAACTTGCTTTTAATTCCATTTGTCGGTGCTTTTACCTAGAATGATTTTTTTAAAATAAAAATTAGCATTAGTTTTAAATCATAAATGAATGTAATTATGTAAAGACTTATCCATATTATTTCCTTTTGAGCAACCGAGCGAAGCGAAGGCGAGCCGCTAAACAAGTCAAAAATAACATTTTTAGCGTGCCATACAGGAAGATGCAGATTATCTGCATCACACTAGAATACAACACGATTGTTCTTCGTTTCTGCGTAATCGTTATACGGTTTATGCTAGAGGCAATTACGCATAATTTAATTACCTACATAGGTGTGTTAGGAAGCGGAACACTTGTCATCTGGTAGCAAGCTACGGAACGTGTTTCTAATGTATAGGTATTCGCATTTATGCACTAGAAAATTTACTTTCACCTGGTGTAGTCTTTCAAAATATCCCTACTATGATCGTAAGAGTCGAGCATATTCAAGCGAAAGACTATGTAGATCGCCAATCCTTTTATAATGTATTAGCTTACCGCCCGCGGCTTCACCCGCTTTTTCTAAAACCTAATAAATTATATACTAAAACCTTCCTCTTGAATCACTCTATCTATTTAAAAAAACGCATCAAAATCCGTTGCGTAGTTTTAAAGATTTAAGCATACAAAGGGACATAGGGACAGAGAAAGCGACTTTGTTTTATACTATGTAGTGATTCACCAAGATTTAATTTTGGACTGGCATTGAAAACGAACTCATAGATTTTCTAAGGAAAATAAGCTAAAATTAAGATGATATTACTATTAAAATGGTACTTATTTATGAACAGATTTGGTAAAGGAAATACGACTTATCTGTATTGTCCCCAAGAACAATGCGTCTGGATTTATCTGAGCGAACCTACAAGGTTTAATTAGAAGATGTTAAATGTAATAAAAAATCGATAAATCTTGACATACTTACACATATTGTCTACTCGTAATCATTCTCATACCTGCATAATGTTGTCGTAGCACCATTTATAGAAAACTATTTGCGATTGATTGCTTGTCTTGCAATTTGTACTATTCGGAACTAGTATCTTATTTGTTTTTCAAACTCAAACTCAAACATTCATTTATTCAATTAGACTACTATTTAGTAGCACTTTCGAATCGTCATTACATAGTATTTTTAACATTTACCACCGATTCGGAAAGCAGTATCTATGGAGAAGAATCGGCAAGAAACTCCATAGTTGCTCTTTTAAATAATGTCAATAAATTTACATAATATGTAACTTATATCTAACTACATAATATGCCAAAGAACTGTCCTGTGGTTTTTACGCGACAACCCTCCATGGGTCTTTATCGTCCATATATTCCTGAATACTGTAGTACGCTCTCTGAACTAGTACATTTTTTATGTAAGTTTTAAATTTAGAACTACTAAACTCTTTAATATTGTGAGGAATTCTATTGTATAAGCGTATACCTTGACCCATAAATGAATTTTTAACTTTAGCTAATCGGAAAAATGGCATTTCAATTCTATTCTTGTTCCTTGTGCCATAATCGTGTCTATCTCCTACTCTTGTGTGTAAGTCAGAGCTTTTGTGTACATGCAAAATATTATTAAATATATACTGTGATGGTACAGTAAGGATACCAGTATTCTTAAAATGATCTCTTAGTGAGTCCCGAGCACGTAAATTATATATAGAGCGAATGGCTCTTTTCTGTAAGATAAATATAGTTTCTATATCTGCAGCCCTGCCCCACAGTAGAATTCCATAGGACATAATGCTATGAAAGTAGCTGAAATAAACCAATCT
>CAJQZN010022383.1:0-16456 GCA_907164685.1 Colias eurytheme
TTCTCCTGCAGCTCCAGGTGCCAGCCGAGCAGGTGCAGGTGGTGGATGGCGTGCACGTGGCGCGGGGCCCGCGAGTGCAGCTCGAGCGGGAAGTAGACGGGGGTGTGGGGCTTCCACGCGGCGGCGGAAGGCAGGAGGGTGACGAGGAATGCCCACAGACAGCGCGCCATGGTCCGCGCGCCGCCGCGGGCTCCGTCCTTCTGCCCGACGCATGCGGAGTTGCGCTTACGCATTTACGCACATGTCGACTGTCTCGCCGCACGGAAGGTAAACGACTCCGCGGTTTAGATTGCATTGGACGGCTCATGCGTCACTTGTAAACAAAAGGCGCGCTTTTGTTTTATAACCCCGCGCCTGCGTAACGTACTTGTATTGTGTCGCTACTAATTTATTTTACGATGTTTTTACTATTTATACCCATACTTTTATAAACAAAGCATATATATGTACTTCATATATTTTTATGGTTCGAAATATTTATAGAGTTAGTTTTGAAGTTCATAATAATAGTTACATATTTCATACTTGTTAAAAAGTGATAATAAAACGTTTTTGACCATTTAAAATGATATTTTGTTTAATATAATATTCAAAATAAACGTTTTACGTTTCTGATTATAATTAATATTGTATACCTATAACCTACCAAAAGATATTATTCGATCTCTATTTTTTGAGCGTGTTTTTGTTACATTCGTATAAAACTTAACATAAGTATTTTTGTGAAACTGTTTTTACAATTCAGCATAACCTAAGCAAAATAAACAGACATGTTGTAATAACGACTGAGCAAAAAAGAAGACTTGCTTATCTAAGTATTTTTGTACATTCTTTATATATGTAGAGTTTATTCAATACGAATCATTATTTATTGAAGTAACATTTATTATTTCTTCTTGTTCAGTATTATAACAAATGATCGTGTATTTATTTCTGTATTATGAACCATTGCTAGGTATTTGATTCATGAAATATAAATTTCATAAATTACTTTTTAAAAGAGCAATCTTGCTGTCTCGATGGAGAGCCATTTAGTTTTTAATTAATTTTATTTTTATAGTTTAATTAGAAATTATTTAAGTAGGTAGGTATATATGAATTATTGTACTATCAAATTATTATTATTTTAACCACTAATTTCAATAATTCTAACACATCATTTTCAAAAAAACATGCACTGTCCAAATTAAATTTATACATCTAGTTAGTAATAAAAACACCTTTAAAATCTAATTAATAAAACGTTTATTCAAGTCACTTCAATCTTTACATAAAACTTTTACATAATAACTTTACATAATAACTCCATACATATAGTAAATACAGGTGAGTGACCGGTATATTGTAAGTGATCGTCTTGAGTCGCAAATTGATAATTGAAATGTAAGCCCATGCGCAGGCCTGGATAACGGAACCTGTATACTTATCGATCTTATTATTTTGAAATTAAAAAACTATTTATCAAAAATTGGTTGTGGTTGTTGGTATGAATCAACGTGATTCAAAATTGATTATGTTTTTCTTCAGTTTTAACTGTTAATGTTTTTATTTCTAGTCGATGAAGTATTTTCGGATTCCGTCGGCGGCGCTCGAGTCGTTCGGACGTCTGCATAGTGACCTTACGTTTCCAACTTCAATTGCACAGACTAACTTTGCCGCAGAGACTATTATAATCAAATAATATGGATAAATTGAAAGCAAATAAAGATTCGACGAACGCATCTCCAAATACTTTTATTACTCAAAGGAAGAAGACATCTTCAACGGATGAAATGAAGGAACTGTTTAAGTGTTTTAAAGACGAAATAAGTTCTATGTTAAATAGTTGGAAAAATGAAATTATTGAGAAATTAGTTCAAGACGTGAAAACCCTTAAACACGACGTCAAAGAGATGCAAAAAATAAACTTGGATCTGGAAAAATCTATTGAATTTTTATCAAACACCATTAATGATAGAAATAAAAAGTTAGAAATTCTTGAAAAAGAAAATCAAGCAAACCAGCAGTGCCTAGAAGTTCTCGAAAATCAAATGTATAACCTGCAACAGAAACAACGAGCGAACATATTAGAAATCCGGAATTTACCTAAAAAGGAAAATGAAGACCTAAAATACATTTTTGGAAGACTATGCGAAACTATAAGGATGCCAATAGAAGATTCGCAACTTATCAACATATCTCGAAACCCAGGACCCGCCAGCAGTGTAAAACCCGTATCAGTTGAATTAAAAAACTCCGAGCTCAAATATCGTCTCATCAAAGCAGTGAAATCATATAACGAGAAAAACAAACAGGCGCGCTTGAACTCTTGTGATCTCGGTATCGCTAGCCCAAAAGTGATAGTGTACGTCTCAGAATGTTACCCCGATAAAACAAAAAAGTTGTTTTTTCTTGCGCGTCAATTATGTAAAACCATCAATTATAAATATTGTTGGGTTGCTAATAATCGTGTCTATATTAGAAAAACTGACGGAAGCCCGCACGTACACCTCCATAGTGATATACAAATTAAAAACTATAAACCAATATAGAATAGTGCTTACATATTGTGAATTATCAATTAGGTATTGTATAACTAATTTTGCTATAAAACATGTCCAGAAATTCTATTATTATTGTATACTTATATTTATAATTATTTATTCATTAATAATAATAATCATTCACTTATCTACAAACATAAACAATCACACCAATTGCATTACACAAACATTTCACGCTTGGCCAGGTTTTCTCTGCCGCATTCACTACTCTGTAAAATGTTTTGCATCAACCCTCATACGTTTTAATTTTTATTACTTTTTCATAACTCCATCTTATTATATTGCTATATTTTTACGTAATAAATGTGAGTTTATATATTCGTTAGTGGAAGAAATAAAAGTGCATCAATTTACGTTTGTAACAATAATAATTAAATATAGATATCCTAACAGCTTACAGAGTTGCGAACATACACAAAAATACAATTTAATTCTTACACCAACCGTTAACGTCTTAATCCTTGAGATTTTTAATATTTCTTTACATTCGATTCAAATGTAATAAACACTGATTTAGATTCTATAAACACAAGTGGTTCCTTTTCGTGCTCTCCAGAAAGTGTGCAGAAGAATTTACAAGTGCAGATGGGACATAAAGGTATGGCTATTTTATCTCAAAACATACGTAACGTTCATTGTAACTTTGATGGGTTATTAGTTTTGCTACAGCGTATTAAAATGCAAATGGATATAATTATATTAACCGAGGGATGGCTATCACAATTTGACAATTATCCTTCTATGGATGGTTACTGTTTTTCAGCTTCGAAATGTAACTATAATAAAAATGATGGGGTCATTGTTTACTATAAGTCAAGTATAAAAAATGTTTTAACTACAGAAAGAAATCTATCCAATGGTACGTGCATACAACTTACTATTTCATCAAATTGCGTAATTCTAGCAATATACCGGCCCCCTTGTTTCTCGAATATTGACCCGTTCTTAATTAGTCTTAAAAATATTTTGATATCGGTCAGTTCTTTCACAAATATAATTTTAATGGGTGATATTAATATTAATATTACTGAACATAGCTGCGACCCAAAAGCTATGGAATATCTTAACTTGTGCGCATTTTTTGGTCTATATCCAGCACATACCTTGCCCACTAGGGGGAATAATTGTCTCGACCATGTTATGATGAAAACTAATTATGTATCAAACACAGCTGTGCTGCTCTCCGAAGTGACTGACCACTACCCAGTGCTACTTTTCCTCAAAGTTAATTTAAATTTTCAAGTGAGAACTGTAAAAAGTACTTGTTATCAAAGCGTTTCAAATAATCTAAAGGAATTTGATTGGGGTAAAATTGAACATATATGCGATCCTAACCAGGCTGTGTCATACTTGATGGAGGTAATAAGTAGCTCTGTACTTAATAATACATTGTTACGATACCTTCCACATTCAAAACGTATCTTTAAACCTTGGATTACACCAGGTTTATTAAAATGTATTCGTAAACGTGATCGTATGCACAAAAAATGTAAAAAGTACCCAGATAATATTATTCTTTCGACAGATTATAAAAAATATAGAAATATTTGCAACAATACCTTAAAAAAACTAAAACGTGCTTACGAACGTTCAGAAATCGAAAAACACTCACATAATCCCAAGCTATTATGGAAATGCATTAAACGTTTTTGTTATTTAGAACAAAGCAGAGTAGAAGCCACCGAGTTGATATCAACCGACTCTCAAACGTATCGATCAATTAACATGGTTAATGATTATTTCTCTTGTGTAGGTAAAAGTTTAGCTTGTGAAATCTTACTTAAATTAAATAGCACAGAAAGCGAATTGGCCAGATCTTGCACACTTTTAGAGAATAGTATAAATTCTTTCCATCTAATGCCCACCGATAATAATGAAATTACCAATATCATCAAGAATCTGAACAATGACTGCGCTACAGGGTTCGACAACATTCCTTCACGTGTGATTAAAGATAACATAGACTTATTAATTCAACCATTAACGCGAGTTTTCAACCGGTGTCTTGAAGAAGGTGTATTTCCTTGCGATTTTAAACATGCTATCGTTCGTCCAATCTTTAAAAGCGGAGATAAGTCTTTAGTCAATAACTATCGACCTATAGCAATTCTACCAATCCTATCGAAAATATTAGAACGCATTATAAACAATAGATTGATCAGCTACTTAAATTCGCAAAATTTTTTATCTGCAAATCAGTATGGTTTTCGTAGAAATTTGTCCACCAGCCATGCAGTTGAAGCATTAACTAATTTCGTTAACCTGAATAATGATTGTGGAAATAAATGTGTAGGTATTTTCCTCGATCTAGCCAAGGCGTTTGATACGGTTTCAGTGCCAATCCTCCTCTCTAAACTTGAACGCCTTGGTGTTCGGGGAGACACCTTTAATTTATTTAGATCCTATCTGACAGGGCGCAAACAAACGGTCAAAATTAATTCTACCCTCAGTAACGTACAAGAAATAGAATACGGAGTGCCGCAGGGCAGTATTTTGGGCCCCACCCTGTTTTTAATATATATCAACGATCTCTGTTCCCTCAACATCCCTAACTGCCAAATAATCACTTATGCTGACGATACAGTCCTGCTCATAAAGGGCCGTTCATGGGACTTGGTCCAGAGGAGCGCAGAATACGCGCTAAATGCCGTAATTTCATGGCTGGACAAAAATCTGCTGACGTTGAATTACAGCAAGACGAAATATGTCACCTTTTCCACGACCACTAAAACACAGCCGGATGTCGATTTCACAATTAAGGCTCATAGATGCGCTTCTCTGGATCAATGCTCATGTGCAGCATTGGAGCGAGTAGCACAAATAAAATATCTAGGTGTAACGATAGACAACCACCTCAGGTGGGACCATCACATTAAGTCTCTCGCAGGTAGGATCAGAAAACTTGGTAAGGTCTTTAAAACAATAAGACACCTTGGCGACTATCCCTTTCAAATGAGAATATATAAGGCTTTGGGGGAATCTGTCATGCGATACTGTATACTCGCATGGGGTGGAGCTGCAAAAACGCGTCTAATATGTCTCGAAAGAGCTCAGCGTATGCTCTTAAAAATTATTACTTTCAAACCTTTTCTGTTCCCTACCTTCGACCTATATCAAGAATTTAAAGTTCTCACAGTGCGACAACTATTCTTTCATAGCCTTATTTTAAAACAGCATAGTTTCCCTAGAGATAATAGTGACTTAACCCTGGCTTCAAAGCGTAAAAAGAATAAAGTTTTTATTATTCCTAGAACTAATCTTAAAAAAAGCAGAAATCATATAAATTTCTTGGGCCCCGCCTTATATAATTTTGCTAATAAGGAGTTTAAAATATCTAATCTATCTAATTACAAACTTCGAACAGTATCACACGACTGGTTTCAAGGATTAAGCTATGATGACACTGAAAAAATTTTGTATGATATCCTCTAAAAATCACACAAACACACACATACATACGCATACACACGTACACGCAAGCGCATACAAACTCACTCACACACACAGACACACATACTCACATAATTAGATAACTTGTAAGAAACCATTTTATAATGAATATCTTTATATATATTATATGTACCTATATTAATCTTATTTATTTATATATTTATTTATTTTTAAAGTTAAGGCTAACTAAGTTTGAAGATTGTACCTACATAAAAAATTCTGTCTCTAAATATTATGTACTGTTAAAATCATATTGTTAAAAAATATGCTAAGCCGACGGAGGTCACTGGTTGACCCCGCACAGGTTTTTCCTAGTGGGTTAACCAGGGATTTACTACAATTTATATGAGGTGTAAAAAATTGTGAAACAAATAAATAAATTTGAAATTTGAAATTTGAAATTTTTATTTGATTTTAAGCACAGTAGAGTTTATTGTCTTAAAATGACGAGCTATAAGACACTTTTCTTAGGTTAGACGTGTATTATTTTTTGCACTAAGTTTACAAAACATGATTATTTAAGCTTTTGCAGATATAATCTATATATTTAATAATATATTATATTATCTCGGTACTTAACGTAGCTTTACTGAGATTAATCTCAGAAGGATTTATAAGATAAAAACATTGATAACAACTAAGATAATATATAATTATGAGTTAATTTTATCATATTTTGTAAAATGTGTGTGGTTGTTGTTGTTAAATAAGGGAAAAAACCAACATTCAAATTTTTATGTTACAGGTAGGAAGCCCGGTTGAGAAAAAAAACCAGGAGAGTGAGAGTTTTATTATTCTAAAGGTAATAGAAAAGTAAAGAAGAATATTTCGGGACCACTTTTATCTAATATTCAGTACCATTAACAGTTTTTTTTACCACACACCACAAATTTTTTTTTAAATATTTTTGAAGTGAAACTTCTTTATCGGGGCTGGTAAAAAATTTAGTGTAACATTTTTTCGTTACGCGTGACATTTTACTTTACGCGCCATCTTTTTCTTATCCCTACCACGCGTGATTCGACGTATTTCTGTAAAGGCAACTTTATGTAGGTACTACTACTTAGTAACTTTACTTACTATATGCAAATATAGTAAATAATTTTTTGAAAAATAAGGTCATAAAGAAGTTTCACTTCTTACGAGTGTACACTAGTACACGCACACATTTTTTTTATATTTTCTTATCCCAGAATATATTTTACTTTACAGTTTCTATACCTAAAATAATTAGTCACTCATATTCCTAACGCGTGTACAAGTCCCTTTATCTCTGTGCATATGGACAGTATTGCTATGATCTCATTTATTCCGCAAAAGGAAGAGTTCTTGTTTCACCACATATTTACGATAGGCCGTATATGTTCTTTCGCTGCTTTGAACATTATGTGAGACAAGGTTCACCATTTTAGGGTTCTGTATGGAAAATTTGAAATGGAAAATGTGTTTCATTTTTAAAAGTAAAATATTTTTACTAATTTGAATTGATAATGGAAGAGAGAATCTTGAACTACGATAGGATGAATGCAGTTTTAATTTAGGATGAAATTTTACGTCGTATTGTTGTATGATCTAGAACTTAGAAAAGTACCCTTGCTACAGAACAAAATTAAGAAAAAAGTATAAATAATGATAAAAAATACCCTGAACAAATTTTACAGTAGCCTTATTGTAATTGGGACAATATTCCATATCAAAACTTTACCACTATCCATAACAATTCTTCTTAAATCTGCAAATACATCTATAACATAAGAACCCTTAAAGCCAACACAGATTCGCACCTGCCCATCTTCTCCATAAGAATAGTTCATTAGACGCGTCATACGGCCATAAATAGCTACGCCCTTGTATTGTGACATTTGTCAGTTTTCTAGGCAATAAAAATACGTGTAATTACAAGTTTTATCTATACTTAGATAGCCATGTGTGTTTGTTTGTTGCGATGCGATTTAAGGCGTTGTACTTTATTTTTATTGTATAATAGTTGATACAGCTTTCTAGTTTCATTGGCATGCAATTGTTTATCACATTTTTTTATTTGAAGTATCATGTTTATATATAGCTATAACGTTCTATTTTAGATTAGTGATATCACGAAATAAAAGTTCAAGAAACCTTCAAGAAAAAATAAAGTAAAATTAAAATCTCATGCGATTCAGCTTTTCTTTAATCGTATTTGAATCCATTTCATTCCCTTTCTAACGCTCACATTGTAAGTACCTATATCCCAAGATAATCCCATTAAACTCTACACAATTAGGAGATAATGCTATCTTACATTTATCATTTTATAAATTAATTTACCTTATAGCAAAATAAAAACATAAAACAATTAATACGGACGTGTTAACAAGACATTTATGATCATGTTTCTTTTTTGGCAAATAAAATCACTGTTTACAATGACTAATTTACATTTGGTTAGAGGAAGTAACGCTTTGCTTTGAGATTAGCATGCGACATAATAATGTCGTCAGATTGTTAGAAAAGATTTAAAATTCAGTGTTAGACACTCCTATACTTAAAACGTGATAAAGTCGCGTAATAATAATGCGTGTTAATAAAGCAATAATAAAAGAGAAGTAAATAGAAATTCTACTAAAACTTAAAATTACTTAAACCAAAATTTTGCATATTATATGCTCTTTGCCAAATTTTATCAGTATCCTACTACTATCCTATCCTATCCTATCCTACTTTCTACTTCCTATCCTACTAATATAAATGAGAAAGTTTCTGAGGATGTGAGTGTGTGTGTGTGTTTGTTACTCTTTCACGCAAATACTACTGAACCGATTACAATGAAATTAAGCACACATATTGGCTAATAAGCTTGGATTAACACATAGGGTTTTATTCCGGAAATTCCACGAGAACGGAAACTGCGCGGGTTTTTCTTTGAAAACTCGGGCAGTTTTGAAGACGCGGGCGGAAAGCTAGTGTTTAATAAAAGCGGAATATTTCCGAAACCACTTCTTCTATTACCACTTTATAAAGTTAATAAACAACTCGACCACTTCAGCTTTATAAAAAACAATAATGGAAACTAATACTTCTTCAAGAGCTTCAACGTCACATACAGTCACATAAACACTTCAAACTTTTAGCCACCACACATTTTCCACATTTAGGAATATTAAAATATTAAATTTAATATTGAAAATTCTACGTAATTAAGGATAAGTTAGTAACAGGGCCATTCAAATTTAATTTTGCTATAATCTGTTGTTATTGGCTTGCATAAAGATAAAATCATAAGACAAATATTATGTAGTAAGTATATAAATCACTGATATCTAAAGTTATAATAGAGGTTAGTTACACGAGGTTTGATTGTATTTTGATAGAGTTTAGAGATAGAGTGTTATGTCTTGTTTATCTTGTTCTGATATGATTTTTCATTGAAATTTTTTACTATTTCTATAGTGACTGGCCTCAAGAAATATGGATCTAATGTATTAAAAAATATAGAGCCACTCCTAATAGTATTTATTCAATTGCTGGTAGCAAAATAATGTTTAAGATCAAATAGCCTGTAGATTACGAGATAAAGCATAATGAAATCATACATAAAAACAATGTAACTAGAACTAATGAAAAATAGTGGAAGTATGTAAAATGAAACAAATAATATAGGGTTCAAGCTTTTATTGTGATACAATTGCAGAAAAACAGTGAATATTTTATAATATTTCATTGATATAAATCAAATAGAGTAAAAGGCGTGCAGTAGGTATAGTTGACTCGACGTTATTTCATCGAAGCCGAAGTAATACAGTGAGAGCACTATAAGCCGTTTTAACCATCTGCAAACGAACATTGTAACATGTTAATAACTAAACAAGGATCCTTACATAAGCCTATTAATGTTCCCTGTTGGGACTCATAATCAATATTGTAGGCACATATTATATTTTGTTGAACAAGTTTTTACTATAGCGTCGCCAGCTTTTATCGTATAGAGATATTATAATATAAGCATTTTATGCTTTTCATCCATAAAAGTAACTCTCAATTTTTTAAAGTAATAATTAGAAATAGGTACTTATCGATTTAATCAATTGATTTGAATACCAGAAGAATGTAATTTGAATATTTAAATTTCAGACTAAAATAGCCTCTACGCTAACGACTAAATTAATGCATTGATATTAATGCTAAAAATAAACATTATACATATTAGGAATTATAAAATTTGCTATAGCAGAGTAATTTCCCCTTCATTTGCAATTATTCTTTTCTACTACTTATAGATTATTCCATTTTATACATTACTAGGTTACCGCCCGCGGCTTCGCCCGCGCAGTCAAAGAAAAACCCGCATAGTTCCCGTTCCCGTGGGATTTCCGGGATTGCGTCATTTTCCCGGGATAAAAAGTAGCCTATGTCGTTTCTCGGGTATCAAAATATCTCCATACCAAATTTCATGAAAATTGGTTCAGTAGTTTAGGCGTGATTGAGTAACAGACAGACAGACAGAGTTACTTTCGCATTTATAATATTAGTATGGATTTTTAAATACATTTATCACTAACGGTAGCATACGTGGAAATGTATAGAGCATCTATTACTCCGATAGTTGTAGAACTATCGTATCCAACTAATCCTACTATATCACAGCCAAAGAAGCGTAAAGCGTCTAAAGTTCCGATGGTTGCCAAATTGCCCTATCCTACCAATGCTACTTTATTATATTGGTATATCTTTTCTAACACTAACAGTAGCATACGCTTCCAGGGACAGATCGTACATGCCGCCCGCGGACATGACCAGCGGCTTGTTGGCGCGCGCCAGGATGAGCAGCATGCTGGACTTCACGCCAGGTATCTTGGTGATACCGCCCTCCCAGCCAGAGAAGTATAGGGCGTCGCCGATCGCTGTGCTCTGTGGAATTCTAGACTTTATGATTATGGAAATAAAATACAGTTTACAAAATGTGTCCTCTCATTTTTTGAATACGTCCACCTATAATGCAAATGTAAGGATGTATATGTACTCATTGCGTAAAAAGCTCGGAACCGATTTTGATGATACTTGGCAGTGATGTAGCTATAAAATACTTGCTTAAATAGAAAGAAACGTTAATGTTATAACTGTAATGATATTAAAGGTCAACTAGGAATTCTTGTGTTTTGCTTTTTATTTGTTTTTTGCAACTCTTGATTGTTTCAGTTTGCTTCACTGCTTGCTTTAACCTACATACTACAAACTTACTTATTCAAAATGTTAACGAGATAATAAATATATAAAAAAGAACGAATATTACCTGGATTTTCAATTCCTCACACCACCGACACAATATGTAGAGCACAAACATATTATATCCCAAGTACAGCAGACTCATCACCCATTTCGTGAAGTTTACACTCACAGACTGAAAATTCATAAATATGAAAATTATATTCATATATATTTGTATCTTTTTAACATTATAATAAAAAGCTGTGCTAGTTGTCATACAGTACAGTGCTCTATATTTTTTGTATAAGAAATTTCGCTGTGAAAGATAGACAATTAATTTGCTTTGAAAAAATATGTGCAAGAAGTTATTATTATTGAAATACTTAATTGCTAATTTATTATTTTGTATCCATATGCAAATAATCTGAATAAGGGTGTCCCTGACAGAACAACCTTAACTTAACTAGCTAGTAGATAGAATATAATACTTATCTTTATAAAAACCTTACTCTAATCATTATCATTTACTCAATAAAGTATATTATTATTTTACGTAAAAACGTGTCAAATTGTGTACTCACAATGGCCACTTGAAAACCAATACAGCAAATAAGAGTAGTGCTAACAACCATCTGGGCCAACATTGGCCTACTCAATATCTCTCGAAGCTGTGACGTGATGCTAAAATTTGTGAATCAATATTTTATTATCAATAAAAATGATCGTATTTATTTAGTTTAAAGTGTTTACTGTAAGCTAAACGGTGTAAATAAAGGTTTACAAAATATTCGAATGGTTTTATTATATTATCTGACCATTTTAACGCAATGATACTTTTTTAATGACGAATATTTTAAATAGAAATACGTCACATAACATTAAAGCGCGTCACACACGGTGAAGATATTATAATATTTAATCTTAAGATACTGTAATATTTTATATTACAGTATCCGGTATCAGCGTTCTGACCATCATTTTTCTTTTTGTCATTGCGTACTAAGACCCCTGTAGAACCGCCATCCTGTTACAAATGACCCGAAACACTGACACAAAATTTCGGATTATTATATACCTAGTTATATGATTTACAATCAAAATTTATGAGTAATTCATTAATAGGAAACAGGTTTGTTTGATAGGATGCCCGATACTAGGGTGTACCTACTAATCTCATGCGTATGAAATTTGTACAAAAAGCTTGCATTTCTACTATATTTTACATATTAATCTAAACAATACATAACATCACATGAAATTCAAAACCTAACCAAAGCACTTACAACCACAGTTGGGAAGTTCACCGTTCAAATAGTTATTTCAACTTACACACAGCTTATATTAGAGTTACTAATAAATTCACATAAGCCGTATATTTGTAACATAAGCGAGAATACTAAACTATATGCGGTATCGCCTGTTTCCACGTGAATTTAACTTAACAACGCCGCTCTCGATTTCATGAATATGTAATGCCTCCTGAATATGCTGACGGTACAAAGAGTACGTTAAAGGCTGTGTATAGATGTACAAACTATAATATGGATATTTCCATGATAATAGTTGGTTGAGATTTATGACCGAATAACAATTTAGCGAAGTATCATCATCACTACATAGTATAAAACAAAGTCGCTTTCTCTGTCCCTATGTCCCTATGTATGCTTAAATCTTTAAAACTACGCAACGGATTTTGATGCGGTTTTTTTTAATAGATAGAGTGATTCAAGAGGAAGGTTTTAGTATATAATTTATTATGTTTTAGACAAAGCGGGCGAAGCCGCGGGTGGAAAGCTAGTACATAATATTACGCAAACGTAATATTTCGTATACCTGCTTTAAAAGATAAGTTTTTACTTGCGTACTGAAACTTATCTTTTAAAGCAGTAACATAATATTATGCTTTTGGATATACATATATAGGAACGTGTACGTAAATATATGATACACCCTTGTTACCTGCCTGTTATAGCCAATGTTAAAATGTAAAAGTGAATTTATTATTTTACCCTAACATTATGTTACGTCCACGTTAGGAAAATGATGAAAATTCTGAGCAATATTTAAAGAAAGAAGAAGCTACATTCCTTATTTACATATAGATTAAGCTTTTAATCTTGAGGTGTAGGTATAAGTCATTAGATATTATTTTCTTAAATATATATTAAATATATTTTCTATTTGTTTTGTAGACAAAGTTAGCTTCCTGGAACTAAGAGGTATGAATTTGACTTCCTCGTTTACTATTTACTATTTAATAGCTTCAGTAGGGTTCGGCTTAATTTAATCGGCTTATGAATTTCCATTTCAGTGATATTTATTTTTATTATATTTTTACTAGTAATGATGTCTTTCTAAAATAAATTAATTAGGGGAGAAAATTTTATATAATCAAAATATAAGAAAGTTGGATAGTCGATTTATAAGATGTTTGTGGGTGTGATTTTGCATAAAATGACTTAATAATGAACTTGTCTTGGCTACAAATTTAATAAAAAATCTTTAACTATTATCTTAATTTATTGGGTACTAGCGGTCCGCCCCGGCTTCGCCCGTGGTACATATTTACGTTTTCTCTACATAAAAACCATCCTCGTACTTCAAGGAATATAATAAAAAAAGAATTATCGAAATCGGTTCAGCAGTTCTCGAGTTATGCGCTTACCAACATATTTTGCGATTCATTTTTATATATAAGAATAAATTACAGTTATTATTAGTTTATACAGTATAAATTAATATATCCTTACTTTAAAAGAAATTTATGCTGTTCTGTCAGGTCTCTCAATCTCCTTATGAACTTTTGCTGAAATTTTTTATTCGAAAACAATTGATTGTCATTCAGATCTGCAATGAATCAATTTTAAGTTAGTTAGTTATTAGCAGGGATTAATTGAAGACTTTGTAACAATAATAATAGTTATCTACACATATTTAAAGCGATATTTCATATGAATATAAACATTTCTCCTAATGCATAATATTATTTCACCACTTTGAATACGAATGAAAGGATTCCTGTCTTAGAAACCCTTACATATCTCAGATCTTAGAAAACATATTGTTTGGTTACCTTTATTTGTATACGTAGTATATTATTATTAGTCTGTGCCTTTATGGATTCGCTCCAATTTACTTGCTTCAACTTATACAATTCATTCATTCACTCACCATATCATTGTTATATCAATAACTAGCTGTGCCCCATGGTTTTCCATCTTGCATGTATAGGCATCTATTGCAATCATATTGATAGAAAATCATGCAATCAATCCACTGTCTTACAAATTAATAAAATTATTTTTATTACGACTAATATACTTACATATTTTTTCCTATGGTAATAAACAACTATGCAACAATCCGATATACCTCTATATTTAATGTTTTTACACCTCGCTTATTGTCTGAACTTACCTTTACAATCTTCAACGCAGTCCTTCAATATATTTCTGAAGCAATCATTCAGTACAGCGAATTGGCACAGCAAATGCATTAAATGTGCTTGTATTGTCAAATCATTCACCATCACGAAGTACGACATATATGAGAAGATAATTACCAGGGCAACATATGTTATAGGGTATAGGGTGGAATTCTGGTAGTCGTAGGGCAAACGAACAGACACCATTAGGTTGTAATCTAGTTCATCTACTAGGGGATAGATGTACCTGAAACATTTCATAATATAGTTGAGTAGATGTTTGAGATTGTTAGTACAGCGGGCTACTCACCTACCCACCGCAGGGGCAATATTGGGATATTCCAACCTCCTTAAATATGATGTGTGAGTGAGGCAAGCAGGGGCAATTTAGAGAACAGCTGAAATTGCTCTGTCTGCCGTGCAACCGAGATTGTCCCTGCGGCAGGTGTGTGAGTAGCCCGCTTAGTACTTCGTTTGATGAGATGAGATGTTTAAAATATTCTCTATAATCTATTTATTAATAAAATAATAATAAAATAAAAATTTTATTTTTATTCAGTATCCCTCATATAGTATGATATCATGTTTAATTTTCCGAATTATTAATCGAATTTAATATTATGTAAGAGGATAAAGTTTAATTCATTTGAGTTTAAACTATGTGAAATAGGTCTGAAAGGGATGTGAGTAAAGGTGGAAAGGGACCTTTACGGTTTCATTTCATCCTTTGATATTTACCGTTCCAAATAAAACAACATAATGTAATACCTGACATACAAAATAAAACTTTACTTAATACCTATATGTAGGTATATTCCCATTCAAATTCAAATTTCAAAATTCAAATTCAAATTTCATTTATTTACAGGAATGTAGTTACAAAAAAGGTGTTATTACAATGTTAAGGTGCTAATACATTCTACCCACTTTCTGGGTGTGCACCCATTGACCTGATTATGAATAACCAATTTGTGAACTGTAACATTATCCATCTTTTAAACTCTTACAGATGATCACAAGCTAATAAACTATATATAAGTCATTAAAATCATACTACCAAGCTATAAGTGTACATGTCCCAAGGGCCAAAAGGAGTTTCAAATGCGCCTCATTTCTCTTTTGCCAAACTTCCAATAACTTTTTCCTTTCGGCAGTCGATAGATCAAAGTTAGGGGAATTCATAGACGAAGCGAGGCGTCTAAACACGTTCTTGTGTACTAACTAAAAGAAATAACGTAAAACTATTTCAGCTGGAAAGATCTTAGAATTTCATTAAACAATACTTTAGTGAGAGATTTATTAAACTCTACGAGGAGTTAGGTCGTTCGGAATGCTCTAATGGAAACAGATCACTATAATAGCAGATTGGAAATGAACAAAACATATTGATTGACGAACTGCTAATTTTAAAAGTTCACGACTTTTTGATAGAGTTCTTGGTCTTATATAAAACTTATTTGATCATCTTTTTCTAAATTATTTGTAATTTTAACTGTCAGATAAGATACACAAGATCTATCAAGAAGTGAAACTATAATTCATCAATTCAAATATACGATGTCTGAACATTCGATACGAATATCTATTTTTATATTTATACCACCTTACCCTGCTTCTATACTTATAATATGCACTCATCTGAATAGCGATAATATTGGTGCTGTCTATAACAGTATCTATAGTCAGTGGTGCGCTGAGAAATTGCCATACTTCGCTGAAAACCAGCAAGAGTATCAGCGACTTTACTGTGGAGCTGTATATCCAATAGCCTATATTTGTCTCTGAGAATGATATACCTGTTGAAACAAAATTGAATCTATACTAATATTATAAAGCTGAAGAGTTTGTTTGTTTG
>CAJQZN010022388.1:0-16742 GCA_907164685.1 Colias eurytheme
AGTGAATAAATATTTAAATAGACTGTTACCACAATCAAATTAACTCTATTCATAAATGTCCAGAGAAACAAGAATAACTTATTTTAAAGACTTATAACTAAGACGAGCTGTATATTTATACATACAAATTTACTGTATTTCTTTTAGGGCCGATTTTTCAATCCTTAGTTAAAACTTATTCATCGAATATCGTATTAAACAACCATTTTAAAAATGTGTTACTTGCCTACTTTTTGACAGTTTTTAGGTGACATCTGTATATTATTGAAAAATCGGCCCTTAGTGTAAGTAAACATACATATCATGTTGTATGGCATATCTACATCACAAATTAATTAGTTTGTTTATTGGCTCCCGTTGTTAATAACTAATAATCTACCAATTTGACTCTCCGACTAGATCCTTCAGTTTCATCGTCCCTCCGTCCGTCATCTTGTCTCCCGTCCCTGTATGCACCTCTATGTGGTCTACTATTGTACCTGTCTCTACGTTGTCTACTATTGTAACTATAGTGGTCATCTCGGTCATCGTTCTCTTGGTACCTACGTTTCGCTGGATCTATCTCTTGGTACTTACGTTTGGCCGGATCAATCTCTTGGTACCTACGATTGGCCGGATCTATCTCTTGGTACCTACGTTTGGTCGGATCAATCTCTTGGTACCTACGTTTGGTCGGATCAATCTCTTGGTACTTCTGTCTGTATGGGGATAACTCGTCAGACTCCCAGACTTGTATTCGTTTCTCCGGGGACCTACTGCGAGTTTTGCTGCGCTCTTCACGGCGTTTCGGTGGTGAATTTCTGTCAAAATGCACTTATTATTAGGAAGTTTTTGATAAAAATATATTAAAAACTAGTGGTCCGCCCCGGCTTCGCCCGTGGTACATATTTCGCAATAAAAAGTAGCCTATGTCCTTTCTCGGGTATCAAAATATCTCCATACGAAATTTCATGCAAATTGGTTCAGTAGTTTAGGCGTGATTGAGTAACAGACAGACAGCGTTACTTTCGCATTTATAATATTAGTATGGATTTATAGTAACGCAGTCTTCTGTTTTGGGACAATGGATGTACAGTACACGCCAAAATTTATAGACGCTCTGAACCTAGCCGCATGCAAAATTTCTTAACGACGGCTAAATTCATTACATTTATTATATGATTAATGGAGGGAAAAATTGTGTTAACCCCACAAAAATACCTATTCTATGCATGTATATTGTACTAGTGCCAAAATAAAGCAAGGATAACGGTTAACTTAATTTCAATATACTAAAATTATTTCTGTTATCTATACTTATATTATAAAGCTGAAGAGTTTGTTTGTTTGTTTGTTTGAACGCGCTAATCTCAGGAACTACTGGTCCGATTTCAAAAATTATTTCAGTGTTAGATAGCCCATTTATCGAGGAAGGCTATAGGCTATATATCATCACGCTAACACCAGCAGGAGCGAAGAAATGCGGGTGAAACCGCGGGGCGCAGCTAGTAAATAATATACCGTGGCGAAGGGGCACTTTTGCTTGAATCCGAATCGCTATCGCTCGACCGGCGGTTCTGCTGATGCCGCATTTCACGTTGTCTGGAAAACAATACAATATAATCTATTATAATTACTGATAATACTTACTATATACATATTAAATATCATTGTCGAATTATTTCTGTAGTAACAATGTATAATTTTAATTATGCACTTTTATTATAAATTCTGAAAGCAGATGAGTTAACTATTACCACAGAATACATAATAGTAGCTAAACGCTACAGAACGGACACTCTCCGCCTCCCGCCAAAATTAAACTTACCTCACCCCGCACGATCAGACATAAAATGGTCCATATTTTTCTACAGGGATGATACGCAACGAAGATTGACAACATTAATCAAATTGACTTAAAGTTATTTTATTATTTTGGATTTGTGATTATCGTTGTTCGTAGAAAATTGTTAGATATTGTGCTGTTTACGGATGTATTTCATCAGAAAAACGCGAATTTTTTTTTACGCTAGTCAAAAATGTGCCAACCATAAAGCGTTAACACACACATTTGCAGTCTCTACAGTGTGACTGTTAAAACGATAATTTTGTATGGAGTGTCCGGGGTGTCCTCTACGTAAAATTAGTTAAAAACTTATACAATTTATATTTTATGTAAATAAATAAAGAAGAAAAATTACCTTCGCCGCAATTTAATGGCTAATTCTCTCATCTCTTCGTCACGTCGTTCTTGCCGGCGAATCTCACGCTCCATACGTTCCGCTTCCGCACGCTTGTCTGCGCGCACTAAAATCAATGATTGAATTAATTATGAATAAATAAATAAATAAATATTATAGGACATTATTACACAAATCGACCTAGTCCCACAGTAAGCTCAATTAAGGCTTGTGTTATGGGTGCTAGGCGACAATAAATATAATATTATAAATACATATATATAGATAACACCCAGACTCAAGAACAAATAATTGAGTTCATCACACAAATATTTGCCCTGACCGGGGATCGAACCCGGGACCGTCGGCTCAGTAGGCAGTTACTTTACCACTGCGCCAACCGCGTCGTCAATGAATGAATAAATAATGAATAAGAATGAATTTAACGAAACCAGGAGTTATAGTGCAATAGTTTGTGAAATGATAAATGGTTATACTATGAAAAGTGTTATAACATCACTCACACACAAACTCTTCATGGAATATATTTTTATAATACTAGCGGTCCGCCCCGGCTTCGCCCGTGGTACATATTTACGTTTTCTCTACATAAAAACCATCCTCGTACTTCAAGGAATATAATAAAAAAAGAATTATCGAAATCGGTTCAGCCGTTCTCGAGTTATGCGCTTACCAACACATTTTGCGATTCATTTTTATATATAAGAAGAAGAAGAAGATAATGGAACAGTTGCTTTTTTCTATCTATTTTTACTTGGCTTGAATTTACTGAGATATTCATATTGGTGCCAGATAAAGTATAATTTTTAATGTAATACAAAAATGATGTCGTATTTTACTCGATTTTCTATTTGGACTCACATTGCCTTGCAAGTTGAGCTTGCATTTTTCTTTTAAGCCGTTCCTTCATCGTGAGTCCTTCACGCGTAGTTCCCTGAAAAATGTAAAATGTGAATTAATCATACAGTATGTACCATTATGCTAAGTTGAAAAAACATAGAACATGAATTTATAAATAACTTGTGTTAGTTTTGATAAATAATATAATAGTAAAGCATTTCATAATAAATAATAATTCATTGTTTTTCATTGACGAGGAGTGTCTATAGTTCCTAGAATAAAATGAATGTTCTTCCTTGTAGGTTAATTTATATCGTTTTACGGTTAATCATGGTTAATATATTAATCAATTTTATCCATATAATTACATTAATTTCAAATTATTGTGTCTAAAAAGTATGTGTATGTATATCTATATTTTTGACTCAATAATTTTAAGACCATAATTAACGTTAAGATCTAGTGTTTGTTATTCAATTAAAACGCATCTTTTCTTAACTTGCAATAAAACATGTGGTTTATGCATTTCTTATGTTCTATAATTAATACTTTAAGTTGTGTCTTAAAAATAATTAACATCATAATTGATAAATTAAAAAGTTATCACAGCGACACGCATTTCATTCAAATATCACAACTGATATACAATCGCCAATAAGTCAATTTACACATTAAATTTACCTGTTGCAATAAAATCATGAAGTTAATATACAGGGTGTCCCACTGTTGGTATACTAAGCTCAAAGGAGGTTATAGTTTTGCATACGCTGGGTACTTAAAAATACTTATAAAATTCCAGACGCATTTTTTTTTCAAATACATAGATGAATTCTTAAAACTCTATGTGTACACCCATAACAAGCAACCCGCCCAACTTTGCCACCAGCACGTGAGCTATCGTTTAATCCGTCAGTCCTCGGATCACAGACACAATAGAAAATCTATTGTGTCTCGGCCCGATCGGGCCGCTCGGTGGTCAATGGGTTAATATGTTTTCATAGATAAAATGCTCACATTATCGAAGCGGTATATGCCGGCTGCGTGAAGCTAGAGAAGAAAACATGGATTTTAAGGAAAAAAAATTGTATTTTTTATGTGATCAGTGTATGCAAAACTACTTGTTCCTTCGCGCTTAGTATACCAATAGTGGGACACCCTGTATATTTCCTCAAATAGGTAGTAAGGTAACGGCATACGGCTGAATCTACAAAACTGAAATGTCTAAAGTAAGCATACAAATAAACTGATTCTTACTGACTTTGGAGCTGGATCCAGTTAATCGTAACTGATTCTGGTTTGTCTTTGATTTAGTGCCAACCGACGATCTGAAATTGAAAATGTTATATATTACTGACTTGTTAAAACAAATATTTAAATACTTTATATGTTATTCTGGTACATAAGTTAATAGTAACATCGCTACCAATTACCATCAAAATTCGTTTACAGGTTTTTTCCGCGAAAAAGTAACAAACATTTTGATGTCACATGCAAAACAAACATCGATACTAACTTTCGCGTTTATATAAGTAGGAAGTAGGATTGTCAATGTTGCGATTTAAACGAATTGATATAATGATATCAACACACAGAAAATCATATTTTCAAATATATTTTGGTCAACAGTAATTAAATAAAGCAATTAAGTTTATAAACAGGCTCTGCTTAATTTTGTTATAATTAATCTGCCCTTAAATAACAACATAATAATATGCTAGCTGGAGAAGAATGAATTTGATTCACGTGAACATATGGAAAAAATTAAAATGAATATTAAAAATCAATAAACTGTAGAATCTATACTAATATTATAAAACTGTAGAATTTGCGGTTTGTGTTGGATAGTCCATTATTATCTAGGAAAGCTATAGAAAATATTAAATTGCCTTCAGTCGATAGAAGTGGAGCAGAAAGGAAAAATGGTGCAAAAATGTACCTTTTGAGAGCAGACGACGTTGGTCATTGCAATTGTCAGCTAGTACTTTATAAACTAAAAATTAAAAAATTACTACAAAATATACTAACTTGTACTTGACATTTTCAGTATCACTGGACTCGGAGTCAAGGGACAGTTCGCTGGAAGACTTGTCTTCTTTACGCCGACCGTAGTAACGCGGGACTGCCTTCTGTTTACTCTTTTCACCGCTGTAATTTGTATTAAAATAATAAATAACGACTTTTTTTATCGTTAATGTAGTATAAATTATGAAACATTGGTATTATGATGTAGAATATATAATGTAGAAACCTGTGTAAGAAAATAGAGAATCTGCGCTTGTAATAGAAATAGTCCATGAAGTTGAAATAGTTGCAGTTGCATATTCGTAAATGATCAACAATAATAAATAGTATTTGATAGTCTTTATACTGTTTAATATCGTATTATATTTGTGTTGAGCATCTTATAAATAATAAAAGAGCAACTATTTGAAGTTTCTTTCCGGTTCTTCTCCATAGATACTGCTTTCCGAATCGGTGGTAATTGTTAAATATATGTATTGACGATTCGAAAGTGCTTCCAAAAGAAGTCTAATTGAATAAATAAATGTTTGAGATTTGAGTATAGTTAATAGAGTTCTCCGTTACGATTAATTAAATTTGAAGTAAAGAAAATTTTCACAAGGAACAAGTTTGTTTTGGTGCACATAGCTTCCTTCATTAAAAGCGACGTCATCAGTTGAAACTGCACTAGCTCACCTTAAAAATAAAAACAATATACCATCTTACCTCTCAAACGACATCGATCTCGACCTGTTACGTTTTGCATAGCCAGAACCGTAACTGTGGAAAGTAAATTTATTTATTAAAACAATTTTTTACAAATGAAAAATTAACGTCATACATCATTTTTATTACTACATAGCAGTAAAAATATGCACTGACTCCATTCACTCCCATACAACATATGCAATGAAGGTTGAACTATTAATTGTATATCCCTTTCCCATAGATTAACTAACTATCTGTAACTATATGTATTTATTATTGTGGTTATGTGAAACGATAATTTGATGTATTATATGTATAATACATCAAATTATCGTTTCACATAACCACAATAATAAATACAGCCATAATCACACAATAAGTAAAATGTACAAACTTTGAATTGCTCCTCGACCGTCGTCTATAACTACGCGGCTTCGACCTCGAACGGGAGCGGCGATAAGACGAAGATTTGGACCGGGATCGCGATCCCGACCTTGACCGTGACGACCGTGACCGTGACCGCGACCGTGAACGTGACCGTGACTTGGAGCGTGACCGTGACTTCGAGCGTGACCGTGACTTGGAGCGTGACCGTGAAATGGAACGGGACCTCGACCTCGAGTCCCGCTGCCTTGGTCCCATTGGAACGTCGCTATCCTGTGACCTTGACCTGTTGAGCGTTACCTTGTTAACTAGGCTATGGAATTGGGTCATGGAATTGGGTTACCGAAATATAGAGGTCAGGTTAGATCTATTAATGTAGAGGACACGACAAATATATGAACATGGTTTTGTTACAACGCCATCTAGCAGAAAGTTCACAAAGCTATATACTTCTTATTACATGGCGACAAAGCAATGGTAGAATAACTGATGTTATTAAAGTACATTGTAATATTAACCTAAATAAATTGGTGCATTGGATAATTAATTCAGTTAATGATAATAAACATTAAACTAATTCAATATACATTATATGATATATCCTACATTTGTATTAAAAAATGTATTTTTATCAGTTAACTTTCCAAAGTTAAATAAATCAAAATTAAGCTTAAATCAAAGAAACATCTTGCAAGTAATATGTTATAATTTTTATAATACCTTGATTTACCCTTGCGTACGACTTCTGAATACAGAAGATTTTTCTTTAAATTTTTCTTCAGTTTTTCCGAATATAGCGGCTTTGGAAGTGGCGCTGGGAAAAAGAAAAGCATAATCTTATTTCTCAAACAACCATAATTTTAGTTTGTTCAAGAATATTCGATATTTACACACAATGTTCATAATATGTCGCAAACTTTTTCGAATTATAATTAGTATTACTAACTGGCGGTCCGCTCCGGCTTCGCCCGTGGTACATACATATTTACGTTTTCTCTACATAACAACCATCCTCGTACTTCAAGTAATATAATAAAAAAAGAATTATCGAAATCGGTTCAACCGTTCTCGAGTTATGCGCTTACCAACACATTTTGCGATTCATTTTTATATATAAGAAGAAGAAGAAGAAGATTATAGTCGAGCCAATTTAATAGGCAACATTTGACGTCTATCAATTTTATCTTCCAAGAGAGGTAACCTGCTTAAAAACATCGATTAAAGTGAATTAATCGATACAGATTTGAAACATTTGTAAATCGAATTTATTAATTTATGATGATTTTTGTTCACAAGTAATCAATGCATTCGATTCTAGATGTCAGATCTCGATTTTTAGAGTAACATCTCTGGTATTTAAAAAGAAAAAAGGTTTATTGACACAAAATTGTAGCGACGTCAGTTCTTCAATTCAGAAATTGTTTATTATGTTTAGAATGGTTCATCAGTAAAATGAAATCTTAAAATTACTTGTATCGGTCATTATTATTATAAATATGTAATTGTTATTGAAAAAAGTTAAGCAAATGTGCAGATCTAACAGAAAGAAATATCATGTTATTCTATGTTGTCGTTACTAGGTTACGTTGTTGAATTTTGTTGAACTGTCAAATGTTGCCTATTAAAATGGCTCTACTATAGTATTATCTATTTATTTATTACTTACGAGGCCTTTCTTCATCCTCGGGGCCGAAAGATGTGATAAACTCTATGTTCTCGACTTCAGGAGATGGTGAACGAGATACTGATGGTCCAGGTGATTCGGTTTCTGTGTTTGTTTTAATACTAGGTGCTGCATAGCTTGGTGGGCTTGTTGGTATCGTTGGCAGTCTTTTATCGCTACGAAAATGAATAATTATTTCTAAAATAGGCAATATATAGATAGAAAATAATATGTTGTTCATGTAAATTCAATTTTAGTGGTTCTGCATAAAAGTTAAATAAATATAGCCTATCACTTTCAAATGTGACCATCGTTGGTATTTTGATGCATTTTAAAATGGAAATTCTATTTGATTATTGTGTTATTGATTATTGAAGTGAAAACTTCTTTAGCGGCACTGAGCACTTTTTCTGTAATGGGTATAAAATCTTAAACTCGCAGCAGTACACGTGACCTGATCGAAAAAGCGTAAGACGGATGGATCATAATCAAGTTTTCACTTCTGCCGGCACTCTCGGAGTGCAACCCGTCTTTTTTTATAATTTGAGATGTTTTTAATTTGCTAGCTCTTTAAACAGTAAAAATTAAACAAAGCTATCCTTTTTTCTATGTTACACCTCATTGCACATATTGTGACAAATGTTAAAGAGCAATATTGCCATATAAAAATTCAATACTAACCGATGCGCGCGTCTCTCCCTCCGACTCTTTCTGCCCGAAAACAAAGCCTTTTCCTTTTCTTCACGTAATAATTGTTTCTGATGTTCAGCGTCATCCGCATCTCCAGTTAAGAACGAGAACAGATCGCACCCCGTCATACCAAAGTGTGGCCCCACTGCGTTCAACTCGTGAGCCTGCTCAGTTTATCATTCCGTTAATTATAGTATACATTTACATACATAAAAAATTCTACTACTTTTATGTCTGCGTCATCTATAATAAGTTAAAACGACTGAAATCAATTATGTAAAAAAAAAAATTAGAAAAATTCATGAGCATTCATAGAACTCAGAAGACTTCTGACAATTTAGCTTTTGCTAATTCCATCTTTTTAAAATATTCAAGCCAACTACAAAACTGCTTTCATTTGATTTAATAATTTCAAAATTGTTTATGAATATAGGATTGATATTAACTTACCTAAGAATGGGAAAATAGAATGCTAACAGCTAAATGCATGTTGTGATTTTTCAAGTATTTGAAACTTGTTCAAAATAAAAAGACCCATTTAGCTGTAGTTGCCTAAAGTCACTTGTTTCCAAAATTTTTTTTAAACTTAAAATAATCAGCCATTCCCAGAAAATTTTACAGAATTAATAGGTATACACACAGATAACACGGTAAAGACTCAAGGTAGAACAATAATCTATGTTACTTTACTAATTTTCATAAATCTTATCCCATAATTTAACAAATATCCTACTCAAAAAAACATTTTTTAAGAGTTCAGTTCCTGTAAATATTTTACTGTAAAAACTTTAAACAATATATTATCTTTTTTTATTTCCACCTTTTAATAATCTAAAATATTAAACCTGAATGAAACTAACCTGAGATGCCTCCATCTTATTAACATCAATGCTAAGATCAACGTCAATGATCTCCAAGTCTGATTCATCATCAGAATCCTTATTTTCTGCTTTGTTATCATCGGGGCCTGTAATTTATTACTCTGTGCAATAAGTTATACCCAATGCGTTTACACTAACTCATATATACCCAAAAATATGTCCGTGACAGTGCAGATTGAGAGATTTTTTATTTAAAATGTTGAAGCTACCATTAGAGGAAGATGGTTGTGCCCCTGGATCATTATAATTGTATCCAATGGCAACACCTGTCCCCTTTTTCTCATTTAATTTCTCTTTTTGCATCTCTTTCTCTTCTATGGTTATGCCAAACTGCTCTTCAATGGCTAGTTGTTGGAGAAACTTGTCTTCACCTAAAAGTTTAATAAATAAAAATATATAATGTAAACAATAAACTATAAACCACAAATTTATATCTCATTCAAACTCTTGATTATGAAGATTATAAAAGTAAATTCTAAACACAGGAGCACTACTTATTCCCTTTATTTTTAAAGAGAAGCTTGTGAAGTGACACAGTATCATCAAGAGACATATTATCAAAATATAAATTATATACAGCCATATCATTATTGATTCATGTAATACTTACTTATACCAAGAAAAGTGTTTTGAGCAAGAATTCTGTATCGCTCATAGTTACATTGTCTCTCTTCTTGGCTAAGATCTTCAGGTTTGACGTCAGGTGTTTTAATATCAGGAATGTGATCAAGATGCGCCCGCACATCGAATCTATCTATCATATTATTTGAATCACCTTGCCATGGCATCCTGAAATTACACTTTTTCATTAACTTTTATAGGGTTTCGAATGGCAATTTACATTCATGTCATTTTATAGTCATGCAAGATTTTAAAAATATTAAAGAATACCCATCCATTAATAATAAATGAATAAAACTCACATAATAGCCGGACCTTCACCAGCAGCTGCCACAGCTGGATCAAGATGTATTTTACAGGGCCTTCCATGTAGCTGCAGAAATTGTGTCGGGTCGGCTTTCTGAAAAATCACGACAAGGATTATTATTACCTTGTAGAATTAAGACGACGTGATCGAATTAATGCATAGAACACCTACAATTTTCTCATAGAAATCTTTTCGACGCTCAGCTCTGCGACGATAATCAACTATAAGTCCGCGGATTAACCGCTCCTGTCTTCGAGCTTCATGCCACATATTGTAAGATGAATATGACTTATTTAATTAAAAAAAGCAAAGAATAAAAGGCAACACGTAATTAAGTGTAAATAATGAACACTACAAATCGCTTTTGTGGTTACTCATCGTCCATGTTGGATTTTTTGCGATGTTTCAAAATGTAAACTGACAATTTAATGTCACGACTCACGAGCAAAGCACCAACGACCACAGAGCAAGTAATATTGCCGACGACAGAGTAAGTAAAACATGGCACCATCCATATGTAGTGCTAATATTTCTTTATTTTATTTTTCATTTAATTAATTAAAAGGAGTAAAAAAGGATGGTAAAACGTAGTGATTATATTATCTTTGAAGATGCAACGTGCAACTACTATTAACTAAGAGCTAGAGTGTCAGAAATCACGTATACATTAAATTGAATGGGTTGTACTTGTTCTCTGTAATCAGTTCTTACAACTGCACAGTTCTTAAAATGTATTCCTAATAATACACTCAATATTCGAAATAATATTTATTCAAGGAAATTTGGAGGATATCACTTACTACTTTAATAATTTTAGTTAAAATCAAAAGGATATTTTAATCGACAATAAACTTAACTACTTACCTACAAAAAAAAGGATATAAAAAAGATGGTTTTTAAAAAAAATTTTATTAGTTCACTGTATACAAGTATAATTCATTGTAATCTTCCACATCGAAAAATATTTCATTTTCAATTTGATTTGGTTTACAAATATTCAACCAACCAATCATATCTTCATATATATCAAGACTGTTTAAAGTATCAGCCATACTTCTGTTTGCTATTAAATAGCTTCCTTTCTTAATATGTTTTTTGAAGAAATACCACATCTCTTTATGTTTTTCAATGTCCACAAAAAAGTCTAAAACATTTATGATAATGATATTAGAGCATTCAACTATATCATTTCTCTCCATAATATCAGAATGCACAACTTTTATTCTGTTGGCATCCATAGAGTATTTCTTAATAACATTTTCTTGAATTTCACACAATTCTTTGTTCATTTCAACTCCCACAATAGTAGAGGCATTTGAGAAGTAATAAGCCTGAAAAATTAAATATAAGTAATAATGTTTTTTATTTAATTTATATCAAATTCCTTATAAACCAGAAGCAAAATAGGAAGCTATAATATTTTTTAAAAACTACTTACACCATACAGTACTGCACCTAATCTAGAGCCAACATCTAGAATTTTTTTGTCTTCCAGGTCCTTTGGCAAGAGTACCTTAAATATATATTGTAAAGCTTGTCTTGACATTGAGTGGGAGATGAAAATTAATTCCTGTGAAGAAATAACAACAATTCAAAATATTATCATTCATTTCATTACACAACTTCATTTCAAAACGAAATATAAGGTATACTAACAACTATATGGATGATAATCTGAATTAAATAAATTATTATGTTAAAATATAAACCTTAATTTTCCTAGAATTGCATTGTGAGCAGTAAAATCTTGTTAATTTCTCTGCTTTCACAAGTTCATCAACCTGTTTATCGTCATAAAGGAACTCATCAACATGGCATGTGTTTTCCTTGGTACAATCAGCTTGATCACCTACAATTGGTGGCTCTATTTTCTCTGTGGTCATTTCAGCCTCAAAGGGAACGATTTTCCTTAATGTGTTAGCTATTTTTATTAATTGTTTCTCTGATCTTTGAAGGTTCCTCTTCTGTTCTAAATCTGTAATGTTACAAGGATGGATAAATTTAATTATGTTTTACACATCTTTTAAATTAAAAGATAGTAATATAATTGTAAAGGTAATATTCAACATTTCTACAGTCATTCCATTTTCATTTTTTCTCTAGACCTGTCACAATATTCCCAATCATAATAATATGTATTTTGATACAAGAGATTGATAGGTGACTATATGTGTCAATCAAATGGATATAAAATAAAGAAAAACCACTTCTGTATTCTATGAAGTAAAATGTAATGAATGTAGTAATTTTGTGATAGGTTACCTTTTCGGTAAGATTGAGACGTTATCCATTCTTCAATATTTTGCACCTCATGGTCATCTAGCTCCGAAATGAGATCTAAAATTCGACACTTTACACTCAAAACACTTTCTTCACCCATTATTATATTCTCAAGTTTGATTTACAGCACGCTATATTTAATGCTTTTTTTAGATTAAAGATGTCTTTTGTAGGTTTTAGAGTCTAACAAATATTTAAATATTGAATAAAAATAAGCAATATGTAAACGAATAATATTTTTAAGGTTATGTTATTGAACCGAACGGCATTGGTCATTGACATTTGACACCACCGATTGACACCAATTGACATTTGACACTTAACAAATGACAAATGACAATATCCTCGGAGCAATTAACAAGCCTGGAGAAGTAACAATTAATTGAACGTTTCTTATATAGTGGCTCTCTTTTATTCAATACCCTAATTAATGCGATAGAAAGAGACAACACACTGTTATCGGCTTGGCATTCAAATCCACATGTAGCCACTTTTTGTTCTAAAAAGGTAGTGCTTGCCACTTTATCGAATACTAAAATATCGATAAATAAAAAAATTAAGTTATAAAATTGCTTGAAGATAATTTAAGATTCTTTTAATTTTGAATATTGGATAGGTAATTCCAAATTTTAAGATTCGTTTAATTTGGAATTATTAATTTACGATGCGTTGCATTGTATGGTAGTGGTATTTATAAAAAAATATTATTAGGTATTTCGGTTTAGGTTGTTTTTTATGGTTTCGTAAAAAGGTACGTATTTTTTCTTGTTTGCATAGATTCATTCATAGAATTATACGGAACCCTTCGTGCGCGAATCTGACTTCCACCTGGTTGATCTTTTTTGTGAAGCAATGGAGAAAATAAAATTGCAGCGTAACGACACACTTATTTATTTTGAAAGTTTTAACAAGAATAATCCACGTTTAGCAATGGCAAGCTAATATATAGGCTTATCCCCTCCGCGTGGCTGGCTGGTAGGCATGGCGGTGGCATGGCGGCTGGCAGGAGGGGATGTCAACATGGCGGCTTGGCTTGACGGGGGTGACAGGCGACGTCACGTCCGTTACCACAGAACACATATTACTGCCCGTTACACTCGGCCATCCTGAAACAGTTGTTCCCACAGGAACAACAAAAATAATTAGCTCTCTAATAAATCAATAAGATCTTTGGTTTCCATTTGCTCATCCGAACTGCTAGCACTATCAGAAACTGTAACAATACTTTTATAGGGCCTCAACGAATCTGCAGCTACTAACCTACTAAAACTCTTATACCCACGTAAACCCTATATACTTCTAATTTGATACCTATCATTGCCTAATACTTTCGTTACGACATAAGGACCGGAATGCAAGTCGTCAAGTTTAGTGTTAACTTTGGATGCTGAACAAGTAGGTGCTTGACGCGTTAGCAATAAATCACCCTTCTTATATATGTGAGCGGATTTTCGTTTCCTATCGAAGTTACGTTTCATTCTAGCGCTCGCTTTTAGTATCCTGACATTGCACCATATAAAACCAATCCACTACTTCGAGACGATTCACGTTCATAGTGTCTACTGGATGTCTACTTAACGCATCTACATGTTTCATTCGTTCCCCCGGCCTATACTCTACGCTTAAATCGTAATCTTGTATAGAAAGCCACCACCTTGCGATACGTGGTATAATGTCACGTTTAGTAAGCGTAGCGTGAACTGCTGTACAATCAGTAACAATCTTAACCCTTTTTTTTTCCTACTATATATACGCGAAAACGACGCAAGGATTCTACAACGGCAAGAGTTTCCAGTTTATAACCATGATACATGCTTTCCTCTTTACTTGTCACCCTACTAAAATATAAAACGGGTCGCAACGTACCATCAATCTGCTATTCCTAATTTACACACAAAGCACAGGATCGTACAAAGCTAACACAGGCTCGGAACACAAACACTTTTTTTAATTGTTCGAAACTATTGTTTGATCACTACTCCATATCCACGAAGCTTTCTTTTTAGTTAAATCGGTTAAAGGGCGGGCAATGATAGCAAAATTGTAAATAAACTTACGAAAATAACTACACAACTCGATAAATTGACGCACACTATGAACATTGGTCGGTGTTGGAAAACGAGACACCGCTAATAACTTTGAATCGCCCGGTTGAATACCCTTAGCCGATATTTTATGACCTAAATACGTTATTTCATTTTGCAAGAACGAACACTTACTCATGTTTAATTTTCAATTTTCTACTTCAAGTTTGACAAGTACCGCTTGCAAAATATCGCCTGACATAACGTCATTCGAGGGTAAGAGTAAATCGTCCAGAAATGCCAAAATTTCACGTTTACCATGTTTGTTTTTAACATTATTATTTTTAGTTCTACCTACTCAAATTTCGACGGACCGAAGGACGATTTTTAAAAACACAAGATTTAATTTACACGTCTTTAATTAGTGCTTTCTACATTCAGAATGAATTAAAATAATACTTAAACTAATAAACTTATCTCTAAACAAAAATGCAGCGTTTGAAGAAATACAATATGTATGCATTAAGGCGATGCAGGGTGGCCATAGTTTGCTGCGTTAACAAATATGACATCGCTCGCATGTACTGCGGGTGGCCCCGATATAACTACCTACAGATTCAACTATTTTATTTATCAACCGCATAAAAACGGATGGCGCGTTCGCTAAACCGAATGGAATACGAGTGTACTCGAAATGACCCTGAGGTGTTATGAATACAGTTTTGTGTGTATCTTCATTACTAACACGTAATTATTGATGATGGCCTTGAACCATATCTAAACTCGTAAAATATTTGTGGCCCGCTAATTTCGAAACCTGATCGTCTATGTTTGGCAATGGAAATCTATCTTTTACGGTAATAGCATTTAAGGCACGGTTATCAACACACATCCTACTGTCACCGTTTTTCTTTTGACTAAAATGACCGGAGATGCATAACTAGATTCAGACTCTTTGATAATCTCGGCATCTAATAAATCACTTTAGACTGAACTACTGCTTGTTCGCTATGCGATAATCGATAAGGCTGGCGGTAAATAGGCTGATCACTAGTAAGCTTTATTATTAGCATTATAATCGGCAAATCTATGGCAAGCAAGGGTAAGTACCTGGCTATTTGGCTGTAGTGGAGGCTCCTGGCAGCTTTCAGCCCTGGTTAGGACCTCTCCCGGCGGCCACACGATAACCTCGCAGCCCATGTTGATGACTTTGATGTACCCGTCTTCACCAGTGAGCAGGGTGGATGGAAGAGAGTAGGCCACTCCATGCAGCTCATGATGCCGAGGCGGTGTAACCACACCGTTGCCGACCTTATTTCCGAGAACCCGCACTTGAATGATGGAAGAGCCAGGTGGAAGTCTCTCTTCGTTGACTGTGACGACTTTAAAGCGATCATGGTCTTCGATAGCCTCAATATCGCAAATGGGATCTTGAGTACGATTAAATTCGACAAGGCCTTTGTTAACTGTCAATGTCATACCTTCGCTGTTGATGACAGGCTGGCCGATTATAAGATTAACATCGGCCATTTTGATGCTAGACAAGTAGGCGTGGCATTTCATGGTTATACCGTCAATTTCTAATTGAAATTCGACTTCTCCACGACTAGTTGAGAGTCCACCGGAGAATCCTTTTAAAATGACACTCGTCGGTTTGACATCCAATGACAATGCGTTCGATACTTGATTGTTTAAAACGTTAACTTGACTGCCGGTATCAATGTATGCTTTCACGTGGATGCCATCGACTTTAACGACCTTTTTGTATATTTCATTATAAGGGCGTAGTACATTTACTTCTTTTATGTTGTCGGTTGAGATAGATCTTCTATTTTCCGTGGCAATTGTAGAACAACGTGAAGCAATGTGTCCCTTATTTCCACATTTATAACATGTACGTGTGTCAGGTAGGGAGCAATCACGCAGTAAATGACCAGTTTTATTGCATCTCGGACACGGGTCTGTTTCGACATTGGGTGGCATTGACTTTTTATCCAGGTGAGATGGCCTACTCACCAAATTTTTATGAAACCTTGTGTCGATAGGTAAAGTACGGTAGTCGTCAAGTGCACATAAAAATCCTTCGTAAAGCTCTCCTGGCGTGTGGCATTGGAAGGCTCGAGCGTTAGGTTGTAGCGATAGTGGCAGACCACGAATGATACA
>CAJQZN010022389.1:0-11498 GCA_907164685.1 Colias eurytheme
ACATTGTTATAATAGTCTTTTTACCTTTTTTCCTCTTTCTCTATTACTCACACGATAATTCGTCTCAAACACATTCTATCTAGATAAAAATAAATGATAGGCACTGAGCATTCCCTGTTCCCATACACTCGCCTCGGGCCTCTCCAGCCGTCATAACACACGCTTTGTTTAGCCAACAATTATCTTCAGAACCAATCAACATCTCGCATTATTCTCTCCAATTTAAAATTTGATTGTTTTGATTACTCGATGGTAATTAGTTATGTTTGTTTAAGACTAGACGTCCATTTTCGTCAACAATTGAACAAAAAAAATTAATTTTCGTCTTCTTATAAACAGTTGAACAGAGAAATACAATTGATATTACATTGTATGGAATTTTTTACATGAATAAGAAAATATTGTGACAATTTTGTACTCGTGTTATTGGGTAGGTATTATATCATCGAAGCCACTCGATTCCCTTTCAAGTGTTTGGTTTCGAAATTAACTGTTATATGAACAAATTCCATACAATAAATACAGAATTTATAGGTACTAACAGTCTTGATATCAAACGAACACAATAGTTGTCTAGCGCATGCGTCGGTATCCATTAGGTAGGATAAGTGTAGTTAATTTCTTCAAGCTAGCAAAAACACCTAAGATTAAACTGCAGATGCGCACAGAGGTAGAAACTATCAAGGTATGAACTTTTATCATTGGCTCTTAGTCGAGGTTATAATTAATTAAGGAGCAATTCTTCTGCAAAAAAAGGAACCATCTGATCGTGACGCTCACTCTCAAAAAAGAAGAAAAGTACCGTTTTTAATAACCTTTTTTGTTATTCTTAAATAAATTGCAATCAATGTCCACGCGGGCGTAGTCGTGGGCAAATATGTAGGTATATTTTAAACGCCCTTGAACATGAAAAGTTCTGAGGTAATTGGAGATTTGTTGGGCTTTATTTATTCAATAGCCCTTTAAAGTAATCCTCTTAACGTATTTGATGCCCAATTTTTATCGTTCTTAAAATAAACTTGTGACGCATATTTTGTTTTGCGTCGCAGTTTCTCGATTTATTGATTTCCACGATTCATTTATTTAAATATGAGGAAAAAGCTTATTTCATATAATTAGAATTCGTTTGCAAATATATATTAAATAAAATCATTATGAACAAGTAATTTATAATCAATCACGTTGATAAGAACTTTTGTTGATATAAATAATTTCAACGTATTAAGTACCACCTACTTACTTAAAATTATTCAACTGTGTTCAACATATTTAACTACTTTAGCTATGAAATATACGTCACATTTACCAATTTTTCAATAAGTTTTTTTCAAACTTACGACACTTACATACGAGTGGAACGATGATCTATCGATGTGGGTCACAATCTAAAATGTCACATCTACTCCACACATCACATAATCTATGCCCGGTGCTTATTCATTTGCGTCGCAGCCTCGTTAGCAATTGGACATGCCCCAGCACGAAATATTTCAGCGATTGAAGCGACTCTAAATTGCAACAACAATGCCGAGCTGGCCAATGGCGGCCATTTGCAACGATTCACTCGTTATCTTTAAATTATTGCTGGGTGCGTTTATAGCGCCTTTTATGTCATATTTTAACATGATTGATGCAAGATGTGAGAGTTTAGAATAAGGTATTAGATGGTAAATTAAATGCTATTTCAGAAAAAGTCTATAATATTATAGACGTAATAAAAAAATACTTATTTTTTAAATATAGAATAGACTTGTCTACGTATATACCTACTCAATGAAACGAGCGCGACATTGCACCAAGAGTTCATTTCAAAAGGATTTAAAGGTTAAGGTACAAAGGTATTGTTTAAGGGTAATACAATATGGACATGTAAAGGCTAGTTCACATTCCCAACTATATTTTATCCTCTAATTCGGGTCCATTCAACGACGAATAAAGGATGATTCCAAGGTATTAATTACGTCAGAGCGATTTAAACACATCAATCACGGCGAGATAAGGCGTTATGAACGACGCACAGATTTGTAGCGGTAATTTGTACCACTGTCATCACATTTCAAAGACAAATATAAAGGATTGTTCGGGATGATAAGTGTCAGGCTTCGGTAAGGGTGAGTACACATGAGGAGGTTTTATTGAGCCTTAAGGTTTATCGTTATTTAATGAGTGTGTTATTTACTATACCTGTACTATACCTGTCCTTAAATATATGTCCTTCCGAAGATATAGTTGAAATAATGTTGCATTTTGAGGAGAAATTAGATAGAGTTTCATAATGCTCCGTTCTTTTTCTAACTATGTAAATCTATTTATTTATTTTCTATCTCTACTAGGCCAGCGTGGATTATGAGAGATCAGATCGTCCTGCAACGGGAACAAAATATATGATAAGATGTTGACGAAACCGCTATAAATATTTTTGATCACAAAAATCGTCAACAGCCGTCAGCCGTCCCATACCTATAATATTTCTTACTTCTTCCAGAATTCCCCGTATACAGCATTTCCTAACTATTGTCCAAAGCTCACCTCGTGACTCGACAACTTAAGCTGCTATTTTAAGACGTTTTTCAAGCGAGGATTGATCAGGACAGGTTTGAAGTGTCGCTCGAGAGACACGTCTCGCGACTGCCTTCTGAGAACTCCTTGTTACTCCTTCACGTGATGTCCCTTGTTTTTATTTCATTAAAAACGACAGTCATTGGATATTTAAAATGTGGATTTTTTGAATTTTTTTAATGTTTCTATTTTTCAAGGTGTAAATGACTAGAAAGAAGTTCTCTCAACAATACAATACGACACGGCTAATCAACGACTAAACTGTAACATAAAAATTCAAATTTAAAATAAAAAAGTTCAAAATTTTCAGCATTTTAGCGTGTATCTCTTTATAACTTGAATATATACTAACTTGTCATTGATATAAAAATATGTACATCAAGTACCGTAATCAATAAACATAAGTACATTGTCATTTCACATAAGATATTTTTTCTATATTTGTGTGATGTGTATACGCTATACCAGTTACCACGTCTATAATATAAATGAATATATGTATTCATGTATGTCTCACCGACCAATCGACCGCCTCCTTGGTACAGTGGTTGACGCGTGAATGTAAAACCAAGGGGTGCTGGGTTCGATTCCCGTGGAGACGAAAAAAAATGTCTCGGTCTGGTAGGACACAGAAGGCTGATCACCTACTTGTCCCTAAAGAAAATCGATCAGTGAAACAGATGTATAATGCATCTGCCCCTTACCCCACTAGGGGTACACCGTACATGGGACTTCACTATGTCTCAATCAATAAGAGGATACAAATGCATCTAATAAAGCTATAATTCAAAAAGTAGGCCTAACAATTGAATGTAATTAATTCGATTCTGTCTAGTCACTAAGTCTTAATTATCAGTGATACAGAACAATAATAGATTAAGATAGTTTTATCAAATTGGTTGAGTTATATTCTAGCTAACTAGTTTATTGCCCAATGTTTTGTGTGAGCTGTTTAATATTTATATATATATTAAATTAGCGGTCCGCCCCGGCTTCGCCTGTGGTACATATTTTGCAATAAAAGTTAGCCTATGTTCTTTCTCAGAGTCTAAAGATTATCTGTGCCAAATTTCATCAAAATCGGTCCAGTACTTTATGCGTGAAAACCATACATACATACAAACCTTTCCCTTTATAATATTAGTATAGATAAATTTAAATTGTAATAAAATATGCAGTTCCTAATTTTAACAGAAGAATAGCAGAAAGGAGCTGTGGTTTTGTTAGTTACTTTGAAATTCAATAAAAAAGTTCGTCAATATAGATGCTGATGATGATGATGATAATGAATATGATACATCAAGAACTTCTTACTAAAAGCACACAAACATAAATAGGAATTAGTTTAAATATGTTTCTGTTTGTCTATTAGATTTGGTTTTAAATATCTGAAACAATTGGATCTATTATAGTAAACACACACTTTTATTTAGTTGGACTATTTAAAATTTGACAGCCCTTTTAATCCAAAAATGTGTGCGTGTACTAGTGTACACACGTAAGAAGTCAAACTTCTTTATGACCTTATTTTTCAAAAAAATAATTTACCATATGCAACTTTACACAAATACGTCGAATCACGCGTGGTAGGGATAAGAAATAGATGGCGCGTAACGGAAAAATGTCACGCGTAACGAAAAAATGTTACACTAAATTTTTTTCCAACCCCGATATAGAAGTTTCACTTCAATAAATAACATATTTACCACATAAAAAGGTCATACCAGATGTATCAATTTATAATCACCATTCGCATACAATTTTTCTCTTATATCCATAGTCTCTTGTCCATTACCATAACATTATTTAGTGTTATGCGATGCACATAATGCGATTGCGAGGAACTCATTGTTTTGCCACTCTGAAACAGATCTTATCGGCTAGATGAATAATCTGTGGTATAATTTCTGCAAGATTTACGTCTGTGTTGCTAGTGTTGATGTTATAGATTTGATTGTCTGTTGAATTTGTAGTTATTGGACTACGTTTGGACTATGGGAAGCAAAGTCAATTGATTGTTTAATTATATTTTCGACTGAATTTTCGTCACAACTTTTATCTATGGAGAATAGAAAAATGCATAGGATTAATAATATATAAAATTCACATGCAAGAACGCTCTATATTTGATAATTTTCATGGAACATAGAAAAAAAATCAACTTTAAAATATGCTCTCAGCATTTCAATACAAAGTCAAACAAATATCAAAGCTTATCACTACATAGTATAAAACAAAGTCGCTTTCTCTGTCCCTATGTATGCTTAAATCTTTAAAACTACGCAACGGATTTTGATGTGGTTTTTTTAATAGATAGAGTGATTCAAGAGGAAGGTTTTAGTATATAATTTATTATGTTTTAGACAAAGCGGGCGAAGCCGCGGGCGGAAAGCTAGTTAGTTATAATATTAACATGTTTTTTGGCATGAGTGTACCTATTAGTCAGATCATTTTTATATAAATTCCCCTTAAACTAATAACGTAAAAGTAAAAACGTATCATTGAATAACTTCCTAGAACAATTATGCAAATAAATTAAAAGAAAAGATTTAAAAATCATTTTATTGAGCTATCACAGGCGTGTCGGTGAATCAATAACAATTTCTAAGAACGAACTGTATTGTGATTTTTATTAATTTATCCTTTCATAATAGCTTAATTGAGCTGAGTGATTCATGAATAACATGGATGTAGAGTTAGCTAGATGCGGTTTGAAAATTACTATAAACTATAGTACTATGTTGTTGAAAGGACAAGTAGAGCACTTCATTTTATTGATTTGTAAAATGTACAAAACATTTTCAATGGATTTTTTCATTTCAAATGAAAGGAAAATGCAGTTAAAACATCAGGTGCATAAATTAATAACACATCTGAAGCTATGAAAGAATACTTCTTATATTCCTAATAACTCTCACTTACATTATCAATACCAAAAAACTCCCTATAAAATGCGATATCTAGTTTCCTACATCTATATAAAGGCGTCTCACATCTTGATTTGTAATATGTCGATGTTTGAGTTTTTAATTATACGTAACTAAAGACGAGGTCCACAGGGCGGGGTCCGTTCCGTCACGGCTCGGCTGGACCTTCGTCTTGTGTTTTGTTCTGCTGTTAAAGGGTATAAAGGGATATTACATTTTGATATTATTATTAGTAAACGCTGTAATAACAGTTTCAAGCCTGGTTTTAGCTTTATAAGGAAAGAAAGAGGTGGTAAGGAAATTATGGTATAAACAATATGAAGATTAGTCTATTAAAATTAGACTTATACAAAAAGAGAAATAGGAATAATAGTGAAATACAGGCTGTTAGGTCAAGCCATAGCCAAACATTAAGTACAAAAAAAATACCGGCCGAATTGATAACCTCCTCCTTTTTTTGAAGTCGGTTAATAAAAAGTTGTTAAATTATCCAATCAATAACAATGTTTACCAAGTTAATTTTTACCTAATTTATAAAGAGACTGCTATTTTGTAAATTTAGATATAAAATTACTCGAAGACACGCACATCATAAAATGTAGGAATAGAAATTTCAAATCATGCACGTAATATTTGAGCTCAGGGTATCTTTGCACTAAGTCGATGTTTACATAAACCAAAATGATTTAGGCATCAAGAATAAGTTATAGAAATATTTTATAATTATAACACAACAATCTACACATCTTTATCGAGATTTTTTTTTATTTAAATGATCACAATGTATTTGACACCTTGAATAATTTTTAGTTAGTAAAATGGGCATGTTCCCATTCTCAAAATCGGAAAGATGTCACCTGTCACTCACGAATCCCGCGCATGACCATACGGCGTTTCAATAAATTAAATGTCAGTTATCACAGATGTAATGAGGTGAGAATTATTTAGTAAATCGAAAAATGACTACAGTCCGTCATCACTCGAGTCGCATTACAATTCGGTCATCCGTTTTGATATGTTGAAATCCAGCGATGAAATTATTTCGACTCATTTCGCTCTATAGCTTTTAATGAGTGCGTTAAGTTTGTAGTTATCTGTAGCATAATATGTTCATTTGTTTTAAATTTGATGAAAGTTTCATAAGTAGTTCGGAAGGTTCCTCGGAAGGTGAATTTCCATCTATTTTCCTCATTGCTTTCCTTCTTTAACCTTAAATAACTTATTACTTTACACTGAGCTACACAGCTTTAAATTCCTCATAATAAACTCAATTATACAATTTGCCAAAAGTGCCAAACAAATAAATCCCACCCTTTACTGAACATATTCAACAACTTCATCAACCTTCCAAGAACAGTACCTACCAATAAATGAAAAACAAATGAAAACACACATATGATTTGTGGAGCATTATGAGCGCACGCTGCGCGCGTCGCGTCAACATCTCGGGCTTAAGACAAAAGACAAATTAATTTTATACACCGGCATTTAATTTGAATGTGAATAGCGTGAAGTGCGACGAATGGCCGAGAACAATGGCCGGCGCCGTCGCTTCGTTTGAGAGTAAAAAGTTTAAGGCGGGAGTCTGAGAGAAAGCTGTCTAATCTCGATATAGCGCTATCAATTCAATTTTTTACCAAAGAGTTATAGAAATATTTTACTAAGATAACAAAGTTTTAATCTACTCAATATTTCTGTATAAATCATTCGCTAATTTGAAAGAACTATTCTTGGGTGTACTTTTGTGTCCGTCTATTATGTAATAACTGTTTGTTTATTAAAATAAGGTTTTAAATAATGCTACAATCAATGAACAAAGAAAAGCAAGCTTCATAAAGTAACAACATTGTTGTTTGTTCGAGATATACATCTCAAAGCTTTCATCTATCGGTTAGAAAGATGGTTGAAATCTAAACGCTCAGACAATTCTGTGATATGGACAGTAATAGAGGGCCGGCGAGCTAATAATTATATTAATACCTGAGTCGAACCTTACCGAATATAATGGCTTAGATATTATCTGTAGTGTTTACGCCAATCGTCTGAAATATTTTACATCTATACTAATATTATAAAGAGGAAAGGTTTGTATGTTTTCACGCATAAACTACTTGACCGATTTTATGAAAATTGGCACAGATAATCTTCAGATCCTGAGAAAGAACATAGGCTACCTTTTATTGCGAAATATGTACCACGGGCGAAGCCGGGGCGGACCGCTAGTCTGTAATAAAACTAGCCTGTATAGATGTGAGCCTTTGCCTATATTGTGAAAAACAAATATAAAAAAGTTATTTTTTTAACAATCTGTGGTCGCGTTTTATGTCACCTTTTAATTTGTTATCCAACATTGTTGAACACAAAATTATATAATTAAAAAAATGAAGAATCGCGTTAATATTACATTGCATTAATTTTCATCAAGAAGCTTAGCATTCAAACAATTTGCAGCCTGACAATCTATACTAATATTATAAAGAGGAAAGGTTTGTATGTATGTGTGTATGTACCTATGTATGGTTTTCACGCATAAACTACTGGACCGATTTTGATGAAATTTGGCACAGATAATCTTTAGACCCTGAGAAAGAACATAGGCTAACTTTTATTGTGAAATATGTACCACGGGCGAAGCCGGGGCGGACCGCTAGTTATTAATAAAACGGTTCTTGATAACGGTGAGTAGCAAATCAAAATACCTTGACAAAACTATTATAATTTATTTAAATACAGTAACACCAAAACTCAATCCAACATATCATTTATTCAACATACCAAAACACGTGATAATAATTCATAAACCAGACCATTACATACAATGCATCAATTTCGTTGCACCAGTTATGAAACCACTTAACACTTTCTAGTGCGGTGTTTGCTTAATATTATTAGTCCATCAATCAAGATCCAATTTATTTGGGATTGTAACTGTTAGTTAAACACTAACAATCCACGAGGTACCCATCAATCAGGGCCGGCTGTCGCAAGTTGTCTTACGGCATATCATACCAAAAAATATGTTACCTACGTTTGTTAGGTAAGAAAACAATGTTAAAAAAACTGAAACATTTTCCTTAAGCTGCGCATATTTAAAGGCACTTTAGAATCATCAAATCATGCAAAAAATCGGGAGACAGTTTCTACCAAGAAGAATCTGGCAAGGAAGGTACAGAAAGATTGAAATTTTACAGGTACACTTATTATCTATGTCAAATCTTGATGAATATATAAATATTGCTACATAACATTTAAATAATTAATGTGTTTACTTATTTTTTAATTAAAAAAAAAATACAAAATGTTCTAAGAGGAAAAACAAAAGCACACGCCACAAACACGTTAATTAAGCACATAGCGTTATAACCAAACATATAATTTGGACGCTGCATTATCACACATGTCCGTTACGTCATAATATTAAGATTGATTTAGACTTTGGTGAACTATAATAATATATTGTCAGCCTTTCTTAGGGCGTGTCCACATGTACACGGCACGGCGCCGTCAACGCGCAACGATGCGATGTCGCGGCGCGGTGCGTTGCCGCGTCGTAGAAATTAACGTTGCCGTATCGTAAAAATTCACATCACTATGCCGCAACGTTACAGGGCACGGCAGCCTTGGCAGAGAAGTGGCAGTCTGTAGCACAGTGTGATCAGATTTAACAAAATTCTGCGATTTTAGCAGAATATGACCCCCGCAGAAATTCTGCTAGTTGCTTGGTTAATCTGCTAAAATATGCTAAACATTTAAAAAAATCCTGAATTTCTGCTCTGCTGAAGGGTGGCCAAGGCAAACACACCAACAAAAACGTTACATAAAATGGAGATGATAGATTTTTCTATGTTTCTAGCACAACTATTTCAATGAAACCTAGTTAACTTACAATAAATGTTGAATTATGTTAAGATTATTAAGATTCGGCTAAAAAATGTCAACTTTATCTATTGTGCGGCGTATTATGCTAAGCCCTAAATCAGGGCATAACGTTGCGGCATAGTGACGTGAATTTTTACGATACGGCAACGTTAATTTCTACGACGCGGCAACACACTGCGCCGCGACATCGCATCGTTGCGCGTTGACGGCGCCGTGCCGTGTACATGTGGACACGCCCTTACTCTGCAGACAGCTCGCGCCTCTCTTGACACATACCATTCAGGTAAGGCTTGGAATTAACGAGCGTGTTAAACGCTTCATATTGGAAAAATCTACATATCATGATAAATTTCTGTGATTGTGTATTTTTTACATTATAATTTGACATCATTTCTTAATTATACTTTGTAAATACGATCTATGTAAAGACACGAAGCACAGAAGAAGAAATACTTTCGATGGCAAATAATAAATATATGTCATATTCAGTGTATTATCAACAGTGCAATTATTAACTAATTAATTAGTTAATTTAATTGTGGATGTATTCTTTGATGTGAATTTATAAATCTTTCAACATTTTTCACCAACTATATCTACATTCAAAACGTTCGTTTATAACAAGCCTATCATCTAATACCAATTCACATGTTAAATGGAATTCCCTTTGCGCCTCAGAATTATGAAGGGTCGTATCATTAAAGTGTTTGTTTCTTTGATATTTTTTGTTCGGTACCTCCAATTAGAGCTACCGTGTCGAAAGGATAATGCTGTGATCCTATAAAGCGTTTAGCGCGCTCAAAACGGGGCTGTCCGTAATGTTTTGTTTTATAATAAAATATTTATAATAATTTCTTGGGTATAATGTCTTTTCAATAGGTATAAAGTTAATTGGAAATGTAATGGGTTACTAAATTCAAGGAAGGACTGTAGTGAATACGACTATTTAAGTTGTAAATAAACAATACCAGAATTGTGTTAAAATTTTCTATTTAATCAAAATTTAAATATTTTTTGCTTTGATAATAAACGGTTGATTTTACAAACTTTACTTAAATGTTTCAACTAACTTTGAAAGTCAATTAGAAAGTACCATAAATGAATATTCCAAACTACATGGTATGGGAAATTGTACACAGAAATATTCCACAAAATCAGCAGTAAAAAAAATTATTACTAAGTATCTACCGCAGCCAAAAAAAAATAACCATTATAAAAAAATGAACGTTCCATTTTCAAATAAGCGCGGACAAACGTCATGTCACTTCAATACCAAGAGGCACAGACTAAAAACGAACCCGAATGTCAAGCAATGAATGGCGTAATACATGAATATAATTAACAATTACAAACGAATGGGATGCATTAGAAATGAACGAGTGACCGGGAAGAGGAAGTGTGCCGGTGACAGATGATCGATGTTGACAATCCAAGTGGGCTCGAGCGTTTTGTTTTACTGTGTCAATTTTATCTTTGAATTAACGATTTGAAGATTTTAATTGTTCATCGCATGTGTGGCTTTTTGTTTAGTTTCGTGTTTGCACATGCTATATGGATATATTTTTATCGCATCTATAGTTTTCTGAATTATATTCTGGAACTTCTTTATAGAAATAGCTGATTTTAAATTTATAGGTGTTAATCCTTATTTATAAACGAAAAATGACGATAAACGGACTAGTTCAAAAAGTCCACAACATCAAAGGTCCATTTATACAATTTAAATTAAAACCGTATCACGATCCATCTACAATCCACAAATCACAATCCATTATCTCGCACAAATTGTGTTTCTTTACAAACGGCGCCTATCGATAAATCTACTAAATCGACATAATATTACAAATACAAATTACACAGCAATAAATAATGCGTGTATGGGAAATCTGGATCGCGCTATCATCGTTGTAATTTAATTGACTGTATGTGTCGATGATAAATGTTGGGTTAAGCGTATGCGTACCTCATGAATAAATGTCGGAGACGAACTGATTTGCGATAACGCTTAGGGCTGTAGCAAACAGAAGGAAGTTAAGGCGTTTTAGACGCGGCGTGCAATACGCGTGGTGTGGGTTGCCTTTACTTATCTTCTTATATATAAAAATGAATCGCAAAATGTGTTGGTAAGCGCAT
>CAJQZN010022398.1:0-34709 GCA_907164685.1 Colias eurytheme
AATAACTCGAAATTCATCAGCAAATAATCGGAAGGGAAGCATTAACGAGCTTAATTGATGTTATTTGATATTGTTGCTCTTGAAAACTTGTTAAGAGCCACATGTGGATGTGTGCCGTGTTTACAGCCTTTATTTACTTTACCTACTTCTACAAAGGATGCTTTTAGTTAAGTATTTCGTTAATTATTTCGTAAATATTAGTATTTTCCTTAAAAAAAGAACCTGAGCTCTTTTATACATCATTCCTTTCTTCCTCTTAATTCTTTCCTTTAAATTATTTTTTGTCCTTATAATATTTTTCCGCTTTCTTTTATATCCATACAAAGGAAAAGATCTAAGACTAACCAAAAAATTCGAAATCAATTTTTGACAGTTACAAATCAAGTTTTCTAACGTCTTGTTTTCTTATTCTTTATATTCCTCCTCCTCCTCTTTCAAGATCACGGACCGTACTCAATTCAATAATTTTCTTCTTCAAAATATTTGGCATATTATTATAATATTCATACCTACATACATTATGATTGTATTTTTTAATATCATAAGGTTATAAAAGGTACAAAAGTTGAACGAGCAGAAACACCCTTAAAGTATCGCAAACAAGATAATAACTGCATCAAAATTCAGGGAAAAGTTTAAAATATCATTTGGAAATTGGATTTTCTTGGCACATCCTTGCCCTCTGTTTTGAAGCTGAAAACAAGTTAAAAAGCTTTTCATAATTAGTAGAAAGTTACAACTATTTGCAATTAAGAATAATGTGTGAACATTAACTATATTTACAATTTAGGTAATGTTTTCAGTTGACGCGTTGAAATTGACGCAAGCACTTTCGCGTGGGTCCGGTATCATCACCATATATATTTATAGACTGTCCTAATTACCCTAATAATCATTTGTGGCTACGTGACCTAAGTTTCTTATCAAATATTAGTACTTTACATTCGAGTATAAAAAGATAAGAGATAAATAGCTATAAAAAAGTTAGTTTTTCAAGTTACAATATTATCTAGTAAAAAAATAATTTCGGAAACTACTCCGAAAAGAATTCATCTATTTCATATTTCACTATGAATTATAAATATGACTTATTTATATTAATATAATGTATTTTTCCTGCCTTTTAACATACTATAGGCCTGTTATATATAATAAATTATACCTAATTTATAATATTCCATGGAGAGAAAGTAAGCAGAATAAATAAAATAATTTAAACAAGGCAAGTGTCTATTACTGTAAAAATCTAAAGAATATCAAACTAAAAGAACCCAAAAAGCTTGATTAAGATTGAAGTCTCAAAGGGGCAGATGTATTTTACATACCGTATACTGATTAAAGAAGAGCTGGCCTGAAAATAAATTCGCAACCGTTTGTACCTACTTAGATATATTTACACGTTATTACGATACAAATATACTTTTTTCTAATTGTCATATATGTTTTCCCGCTATCTCTGGAACAGCTTAATTGAATAAATTGGACGTACATTCGATAAAAGATTGCTAATTATCATTGTGCTATTTATTATTCACGTAAAATACATAGCAAGGAAAGTTTGCTTAAATTAAATATACCGTAGATACAAAACTGTCAACAAAATATAAACTTCTATAAAGAATATATCAAGTTGCGGTCACGCCTTGTTCTGATCCCGTCTGTAATTTATTTTATGATCCTTGTTAAATAATAATTTAAAGTCTTTACAAACATAAACATTTATATTCAGATCTTCTCTCGGTATATCCTCAATAGATTAATTATGTCAAGCCTCATTGAATTTATAGTTTTTTTTTTGTAAAATTGTTACTTGTTTGGTAGTACGTGGTAGGTAGGTACTAGTTTTTTTTGAATAAACGATCTTAAAATTGTTTTATGGATGTGGTTGTTTTATTTATATGTATATGTACTAGAAACCAACGAGCTTTTTTACTAATGTTCCATAGCGAAAAGTCTATTTTACAAAGTTACTATTATTTTTTTGAAGTTCATTTTTCGACTAAGGTTCATTTTACATCTACGAGTAAGGTTTATTTAGTTATACACGTTTAGATAACATCAAAACGTTAATGAAGAGTGTCATTGATTGATTAAAAAATAAATTGGTGAACAAACCCATCGATAAATTGACATTGCATTATCATTGACGAACGGACACACCTCTTTAATTTGGAAAAAAATTGTAAGAGGACCTGACACTTAACTAATCATGGTCTCGCATGTTGTTGACAAGATATTGATTACATCAAATTTACGTAATTTTCCCTGCAATAATTGAAATGGAAAAATTGCACTTAAAAGTTTTCTCGCTTTAGGTTTTATTTCTTTCATTCCATCGCAACTAAAAGTTAATTTTTCATAGGTCGTAACAGAAGCATTAAGTTAAATAGAGTTATAAAACTCGTCTGACAAAGATATTAAAGTATCATAACGTTAAACAAGTTAAAACGCAGTTGTTACATTCACCTAAAGTTAAATAATAGTAGATTCACAAACGTATTTATAGAAATAACATTTTGATATGTTTGCGCATTTAGAAAACAATGGAAAATATATCATTGCATTTTCAGTAAAACAGGACGTCGCGCCAAACAATAATATTATATTTCAATGATGTAGGTACATTGACAGCAGATGAAATAATACTTACAATGAGACTGATGTATCCATGTATGCTATTGTATGCCAGGATCAAGTCGCGTAGGTTGCCATCACAATAATTACAGCTCGGTTCTGCGGCCTTTGTCAAGTTCAATTTCGAGCGCCATCCGTCCACTAATTTAACCAATGTGCCGAAATCAATAGACTCGTGGTGACTTTTCGTTGAGCGTTCCTTCAGAGCAGAGAGAAATTGTGACATATTAATAGTCTTATTCCCATCCGTGCTCTCGGTCGCAAACAACATTTCCTCAAACAAATTAGTCAAGGCTTGTGTGATGTTGGATGTCGCGCTTTCTTCGAAAGCCATTTTCTCGAGTCTCAATAAGTATTCATAGCTTCCTTTGGTATGAAGAACATGTTTGAGCAAGAATCACTGGTTTCGAGTGAATATCTCCGAGGAGCTGCAAAGAAAGCATCATCTTAATATTGTAACAAGATTTATGTACGAGCTATATGCTGCCGCTCGTAGGAGCGTAATTGAATTTATAATGTTATCTGTATGTGTTTCGTATAAGCACTAAGCACTATTTTTGGGAACAACATTAACATGAATAAAATTATAAGTGATATTAGGGGAAATCAAATTTACTCCCACGAAATAACGTGACTGCGAGCCGCGTAGATAAAACCGTAATTAATTTAGACTTTGTTATGATAAAAATATTTAAAGAGCATGTTTTATAAAAAAAAAATGCAACCAAGCTTGCTCTGAAATAACTTCTCTATGATATAAAATCAGACAAAGTATTATGTATAATAATTCTATTAAACATAATCTATAATTTGAAATCACGATTTGTCGAAGAAGGAAATGAATGCCATACACTATACGGTATACTCTCATCATTATAATTACGTTGTACTATTCGAACATCTAAATAAAATAAAAACAGGCATTGAAGTGCAAATATCAGACGTTAAAATACATTACATCTGTATCGGAAACTCAATAAGGAAACGTTAGATTTAATCTCGCATGAAAGCTTCGCTGTTCAGATGTAGTATATTTTATCACTGAGCAATTTTTTACACTTTATAAACGAGACTACGTACACATTTTTTTTAAAATACTTGTAAAAGAGATTCGAGCGTATGTTATGTAAATTTAAATATTGTAACAATATGCTTTGTTTTATGATAAACGAATTAAATAATATCCTAATAGTTTGAGCTTTCAGCTCACGACAATATGATGGATCATTTTCATGAATAACAAACGCTGTTATATTTTAAATAGCTGTTAAATGATATAGCGGTAATATTAAACTGTAGTTTAAATAATAAGCAACACATAAATCTAACTTTTATGACAATCCGGTATATGAGTCAGGAGAATTTCGTAGGAAGTTGTAATTTTTCATGTCACAGATCAAATGAAAGATAAATCCCGCTCACTTTATATAGCACATGAATTATTCAAAAATGTATACATACATATAAAAACATGTTGAATTAATGTGTAAACATGTTATGATTGGATTTGTTATTTCAATGGCTCAGTGGGATTTGGGTTTACACACTAAAAAGTAGGCTACGATGCTCTTATCTGTATTCGGCATATCAATGAAAAGTAAATAATAAACTTAAAAGAAAAATATTTTATTGCCTCCAAAAGTATACATATAGTATTTTTTGAGTTACCTACTTTTATTTAAATCTATAAGAACTTATCCAAAAAAATGGCTAAACCTAATGAAAGCTTTAGCTGCCGAACTAAGCCATGGCCTGTAATACGTAGCACTCGCTAAACCCACTCTGCCCTTTTTATAATGTATCCTTAAATGATAAGGTTCTTAATTATAAATGTATAAGCCTTAAGAAAGGCTGTGAAGGAGCGGGTGCGTAAGTGTATGTGTGTGTACATGTGTGAGGGTGTGTGTATGTACGTTTTCTATCTACTCGAAATAAATTTTCTGTTTCGTCAATTCCAATTAAATTTTTACAATTTTACGCTTCAATCATTACTCTATTAATATTATTCGATTGCTATAAGCGTTTGTTCTTTTTGCCGGGTGAGGTCTTTTTCCTAGAAATTGGATCGAACTGAAGGCTTCTATTCGTGTAATTTTATGCCTTCTAAAAATTATAAGCGGTCAAACCATCTGTAAATTTTTTCAGTAAAATTCGCAGAAACTAAATTTTATACAGCTTTGTTCAAAGCTTTTAGGCACTTAATAGGCGATCACCTTTCGGCAAAAACAAGGTGCTTAAACTAATATTTATACCGAATCATAGAACACCACTACCGAGATAACACGGGAAACGTGAGCTTTATATTAGATTTAGATGTCTGAGTTGAGACTAATAAATGGCAGGGTTTGAATGCCGTTTAAAGAATCAATCAATGCAACAGATGTTAAATAAATCTGCCTACTCCAATCTCTCTGCGTGAATAGGGTCTAACTTAATGTGCTAATAGCGATTCAACCAGGCTATTTCCATCGGTTATTTAAATTTGGTCTATAATACTATTGAAATCTTGTATGAATGAAAGTCCAAAGTCGGTTCCGTACTTAAACTTCAATATTAGTATAGAATATATTATAGTCTAACGTGACATATTAGTTCCTATAAACAAACTTACAAAGTTTGCTCTATGTACCTATTTTTATATTGTTTAAATTGTAATTTATTAGTAAATATTAGTTTAAAGTAAGAAGGATTTATATTTGATATTTTTTTAAATCTGTCGCCTTTAAGAAAGCTTTTAAGATATTTCAGTATCTTCACTGGAAAATTAAATAAAATCAACCTAAAGCAACAGACTATAATGATTAAAATTAGATTACTGATTGGAGAGCAAACTTCCTCACCTGTGACAGACATTTTCATTATAAATACAATTTGCCGTGTCAATACCCATTCTAGAAATATCTTTATTCAACAAATTTATACAATTTATAATCAAAGAAGCTATATTTATTTCATAAGACTATTGAATATCATTATTATTTTCTCGATTAAAATTTCGCAAGATCATATTTACGCTTCTACTTATTTAGACATATTATGAAACTAGCTGCTCTGCGCGGTTTCACTCGCGTGGCTCCACTCCTGTAGGTCGTAGCGTGATGATATATAGCCTGTAGCCTTCCTCGATAAATGAGCTATCTAACACCGAAAGAATTTTTCAAATCGGAGCAGTAGTTCCCGAGATTAGCGCGTTCAAACAAACAAACAAACAAACTCTTCAGCTTTATAATATTAATATTATATATTAAAATGTAAACAAATTAACGACTTCATTACTAAATTAATTATTACTTTTAAAGCTAGAAAATAAATCAACATTTATATCGAAGAAGAGAAACAAAACAAATTGCTAGTAAAACAATCGATGTTACTTCTGGTGGTGGTTATTTACTGTCTAGCTGTAAAAAAATATTTGACATGAAACTTCATACCTAAAATCTAGCCAATACCTGTGGTCCATGAATTTGTTATTTTATTAACACAAATCTAACATTGGGGATAAAAATATACCGTTTACACCGAGGCGCCTGTTAGTTAACGTCGATCAATTTATTTGCGTTTTAAAAATAATTGCACGGAAAGCTTTCGCTTTTATTTTTTACTAGATGACACGACAGACGTCGTTCTGTCAAAATCAAAATCGGGGTTTATGTTATACGGGGATTGTAACTTTAATGAATGATTTTGAGAAGGCTATTTACAAAAAAAAAATGTTCTTGTTCATAATCGTAATGACTTTTATTATTTTATATACCATTCATATTATGTAAGTATGTAGATATATCCGAATAAGTAAATATATTTTCTAGCTATGCTTTGTAACCGATTTTCAAAACATTTGGATTTGTTTTTTCTATTAGGCCAGAAATTACTCGAGTCGGTCAATAGGATTACTTTTTCGTCAAAAGAATCTTAGAAACTCATTACTGGTTAATTTTCCAAGCCAGCAATTCGAAACGTTTAACGTACATTAATCTAATAGGTTATCATAATTCTAATGTTATATATACTTTAGTTAATAAATATGTAGGCTCGTAAGTTTAGTTTATTTAGGTATGATATGTTTCAGAATAAATAGACAAAACACACAATCATAACAGAGCTTTAGTATTGTTTCTTCAGATTTTCGAAACATCGAATCCACATCGTTCCCTTATTGCTTAGAAATGTTCTATCATATATTGTTTGGGACAAATAGTATACTTATATACTTAATACATTTTATTGAGGGTCATGTCTAAACAAATAGAATATTATGTTTCATCTTCAGTTTAAATTAAATTGCTTTAAAGTAACTGTTTACCTGACTCATATCAAATATCAGAATAACAATAAATTCTATGAACCTATGAATTGTACATTGTAATAATATAGGTATTATAAAAGGTCGAAAATCCGGAGAATACAAGAGGTTACAATACAAATTTATAATTTTTACATCAAATCATACTGAATATATCTACCAATGCATGAATAATTCTATGTATCTTTATAATATTTTGTGACAACAAATCTTATTTACCCACGTAATATTAAAGTTTATAGACCGTGTTATGTATTCAAAAGTCAACTGCGTTTATTACAAATTTTCAGAACGTACTAAACAAAGTACTTATGTCGTAAAACAATAGGCTCTTTTTATGTGCTTGCTATGATACCACTAATAAATTAACCTGGATTAGTCTGACGCTGCCTTGTTTGGTAATCGTATTTCTTGGCGGTTTCTATTTTCGCAAATCTATATTTTAGTACCTACGCATAAACTGAGTATTTAGACGGTCATAAATCTCTTTTATACCATCTTCAATTACTGCGTAACTGGTAAGAATCGTTAAAGTATAATTTTATTATTTTATTCGTGTATTTTTAATGAGATACGAATGTTTAATAATAGTCTAAAGTTACTATTGTCTAGACAACGTACCCATACGATACTCTTCTTTGGATATAAAACATGTGTTTGTAATTCAATTATTATAAATGTAAGTTCACATATTTGGTTGGTAGTGAGACAGTTATTTAAGTAATAGATTATAAGAAAACAAAGAATAAATGTTTCGTTATAATATATTCCAGTGGTTCCAGTGTTTCGTTATATATGGAGATATTATCAAACTTTTTTGTGCTATGTATCTACAACTTTGCTAATAAATTATATATTGTATAGTTCGTATTGATTAACCCGATTTTTGGCACAAATTCTGCTCCTTGACAGAAAGAAACAAACGTCCAAAAGCATCCGCAGTAATCAGTCAATAAGATGTTATTCAACATAGGATATGAGACTGGAGACAATAAGATGAGAAAAAGGATTTTGTTCTGTATGACAAAATAAAAACATACAATATTTATGTTTTATCCCATATAATACCATCAGGGGCAATAATTGCCCAAACAATTATTGTTTTTAAACAATGAAAATTCGATGTTTTTGTAACATGGTTTGTATGGCGAGCTCTCATTTCTCATATTAATATAATACTTTTAACTGATTCCTGCCAGGTGACACTGACACAGTTAATTGTTTTGTCTTCGTGTTCAGCGGGGATAATCTATGTTTACACGAGTGGTTTTAATTCAGAGTGCTCTTTATCAAGCGGACAAGTGTGATAATGTATAAAAAATATCACTATGATTTTTGATAGCGATTAGTTAATATCATTACGTGCCAATAAATATTACCTATAAAATAATATTATTACTAACATTACCTAACATCTTTAATTTCAATTATTTTTTCATTTGTCTTTACATAACATACTACCTTTGTACTTTTTGTTATCACGCGACAACCTTTGGCGATACAAATTTCCATACATTATTTCACCCCTTTCTAGGTAGGTATATTTCACCAACAAGAAGTACTCCATCTTCATATATCAAAATTATATTTGGTAGTTTTATAGCTAGTCATCGTATAAGTAGTTATGAAGCATTTTTATATAATACTAGCGGTCCGCCGTACATGTTTATGTTTTTTCCATTCATAAGAACCACCCTCGTACTTGTATATATGTGCACCTATATAATCTAAACATAACAGTTCACTAAGGTCGAATACGAGTGGTTGCTCGTAGCAAGGCTGCCTATTTATACCAAAAAAACCTTTGCGAAGTTTTAAATATACCTCATAAAATATATGACATAACACAAATATAAGATTACAAATAGAATCACGTACAGAGCAATACAATTTATATCATGTGAACTCGCTAAACGCTACACTCACAACAAGAAAATAAAAATATCAAGCGAAGTGTATCTAGTATTAGTACGATAGCTTTATAATATTACTAGCTTTCCGTAGTAACAAACACACACATACACATCCACACAAACTTTCGCATTTATAATATTATAAGTAGGATCTGTGGTAATACAGTAATACCACAGTATTACAATAGAATAGCACAGTATTACAATATTATTTCCTATAGGAAATATGGTAATACTGTGGTAATAGTGTCGAATATAAACTGAAAGGAAGAAGGAAGTAACATGATGAAATAACGATTGCGTCAGGCGTCTTAGTTTAATAATATGCCGTTGATTAATTCAATATGAAAATATATTCATTGAAATAATAGAAGGAAAATACAGATAAATCATTCTGTACATTTTGATGCCTCATTACGAATAAAGCTCTATTATTCTAGTTATGCATATTTTTTTTTTTTATTCATAAACTATCGATAAATCTATGTGAAAGTAACTTTATTTCTATCAATTTTAATGTGAACACGTTTTCACGGCTAAGCCACTGAACCTTTAAATTTGCTACAGATGACTAAACCTTAGGAAAGGCCATCAGGCTTCGGATTGTGACCAAAAACAAACATTTTGGGATCGAAACGAGGTTTGAAATATGTATGAGAAACGGCTATCAGGGATAACGTAAAATATACGCGAGAATATAATAAAATATTTCAACTTTATTGTATGTGGGCACACAATAAGAAATTCAATAAATATTAAATTAAATTTGTAATAAATTATTTCAATTGAAAACGAGGACGATTCTTTGTGCCAAGGAAGTATCCATCCAATATACTCGGATTCTGATTTATTAATATTGAAGATTGCCGGGAACCATAATTAATTGCTATATCACTTTCACGAGGCAAGATTGTGAAACTAGCCTTACGCCCCGCCGCGGCTCCGTCTGTTTTTATTAGGGATGTAACGATACCGATACCGATACCGATATATCGGCCGATATAATCGGCAAGCCGATATATCGGTATCGCCGATACTAAAACAACCGATACCGATATCAAACAATTCAAAAAACCGCGCCCAATGAACGATGCGGGAGGCCGCCCGCGCGTGCGCACTTTGTTTTCTGAAAAAACTCTACCAATAGTAAACTTTTATTAGGTACTGATTGTATGTGTATTACTTAAAGTTTAACTGACTTTGTAAAATAATAATACCTACTAAAATAAATGGTTTTGTTGTTTTTTGATTTGGCATTTTTATTTAAAAGAATACGATTAACAGTTGAGTCTCTGTTAAATGTTGGTAACTTTTTATGCATAATTCACTATTTATTTTTCTACCAAGCCATCGATATCGGTATCGGTATCGGTATCGCCGATACATTACTACAAATATCGGTATCTGTATCGTATCGGCAAAATCATGTATCGTTACATCCCTAGTTTTTATGGTAAATTATATTTTTTGTTTACCTCCTTCGTGATGATATGACATTAAAAACATAAATATGGTATGCTAGATTAAATTTAAACAATGTTTTGTATGGGTAAAATATAAGGTGCAAGATGTAAGTATTAGGTATAAATAACGTGGAAAAAGTAAATTTACCTACAATGTTTCTAATATTTTATATTATAAATAAATTTAAATATCAAGAATTTCATTGCGAACAATATAATTCACGTATTCCAAAAATCACAGCATAATTCCACATCAAAGAGAAATTAATTTCGTCGTAGGTAGCATATGTGTGTAAGGTTATGAAATACTTAATTTTATTATGTGCAAAGTCAATAAAATACTTTTATTTTATCAAGGCAAGAAAATATCTATGTATAATAGGTAAATAACAAAAAAATACGTACTCAATGGATTTATCAATTAGTTGTGGTCAACGGATATGACGTAAACATAACTAAAAATAAACCCATTACAATAAACAAATCCCAATGTCGCTACGGTCACACTTTCTTTGAAGCTAGCTTGACGACCAACAACAATCATTAATTATTGTCGTTAAAAAAGCAGAAATTGTTTGTATTGGTAATATGGTTTCCATAATCCAGTGATTAAACTATCCAGGGAGTATTAAATTTAAATAATTAGCTCGTAATTAGCCAAATAATCATGCTAACTTTTGTAAACGTTAAATATTTTTCTTACGTGATTGATTAAATCTAAATCTCCGTAATTATCACCTCATAACAATACATTTTAAACAATCTTAACTATAATTACACTATCAGACTAGATATAACAATGATACAAACTCACATTCATAGCGGATCCAACAAGATTTTTACAGAGTTCACATCACCAAGATCCACTTTTAGATTTTACGATCCAATATTGTTCTGGTAACGGGAAATCTCTCCCGCCCTTTCACACCGCTCGCTAGCCACAGTCGAACTGAGTTCTAACAGTTGCTTCGGGAACGCGCTATCATTTTCACCTATTCTCAATTGAATAAACTCTTGAATTAATTTGTAATACTGAGCACTTAATTAATTCCGTTTGTCGAGATACGTTCTTGCTTTCAGAAACATTGAATTTCAAACTTTTACTGTTAAATTATTTCTTAGGGTTAATAAAAGGATTTCAAGCCTCGTATGAAAGGTGTGGAAGCGATCTGCATAATAAAATAATAAAAAGCTTTAATGGAACCCTGTTATCATTTTTAATGTGAACATGTTTGGTGGTTTCTAAATCCTTTACGTTTCATGGGAAAGATTGATGTGCGGTATGCTTTTTATCAGGGATAGGTTTCTACACTAATATTATAAAGAGGAAAACTTTGTTTGTTTGTTTGATTGATTGTAATGAATAGGTTCATAAACTACTGGACCGATTTTAAAAATTCTTTCACCATTCGAAAGCTACATTATCCACGAGTAACATAGGCTAGGTTTTATCCCGGAAATCCCACGGGAACGGGAACTATGCGGGTTTTTCTTTGAAAACGCGAGCGAAGCCGCAGGCGGAAAGCTAGTATCGAATATAATGCAATCAAAACCGCGGTATGTAGTAAGTAATTTATTTTACTAACATTTCATATGCAATGTATGTACGTTCATTTGATTCGATTTCACAAGATGACATTTAGCTAGCTGATAGCTCAATGATTTCGTTAGCAGAATCCGATCGATTATAATAACAATTAATAATGGGATTAGTTAATACTGTGAATAATAAACGGGTTCTTCGCAAATAAATAAATCTAATGATTTTGCCAGTTAAATTGAAATGTTATTGCGGAAAGGGTTGCATTTATTTTAAATGCTTTTATTGAACTGAAACTTATGAGAGAAAACTTGCAAGGTCGCGTCATGGCAATACCATCATGTCCGCGTCATGGAGTAAGTCGACGATTTTGGTATCTTAGTATCTAGCCAAAGAAGTTTCACTTCTGACATGTGTGCTCGGCACAATAATATGCTCTTTTGTATCTGTACCCACATAAATTATGTCATAGTGGCTCCTTCATCGCCATATTTACTTTTAAATAGCGTTGTACATTAATTATACATTCATCTTTATTAACATTGCTTTTTCAGTTTCTGAAGGATTGTTTTATCCTTGAAAAGTAAAGCTTTTATTCTGTATTCATATATTTTAAATCCTTATAAAGGTTTAAAAACTATTAATATTGTGTAAATGTGCGTTAGTTGTAATTTAATTTGTTAAACATAAATAATGAAAGAAAAGTTTAGTTTGTGTTTATGTAAAATTATCGTCTCTTATCAAACGACCACATGTCAGAAAGTATAAAGTACCAATAATCCATTTAGTCAAACAATTTTTTTTCGTATCAAAACAAGTCAAGACAACATAAATTTGTTGTATCATTTTTTAGAATTACATTGAAATTGCACCAGCACTTTTTTCTTTGTGGGAAAAAAATAACAGCACTGTGAATCTAGCCATCAAAGGAAAATGTAACGTCGGAAAGTAAAATATGCTTGCACGGTTTCCAAAATAAGCTCAAGATTAATGCCTACGATATAATACCTATTTATGAGAAACGATATAAAAGCTTTAGCAGAAATAATAAAGTTTTTATTGACTATAACAAGACTATAACGTACAAACTGTTTTGCTTTCTATTATCCTTTTTATTTATTTAAAACCTCAATTTTGAGTGAAGGATACATTCTTCTTGGTACAGAAAAATAAGACGATAATAAGATCTGTCAGTACCATTGCCCTTTAAATTGAATGGAAAGGAACAAGGTTGCACCCTGTAGGTTAATATAAGCGTTATTTCCGCGATATTAAAGGGAAACAACCTTCGAGCATGACCCAATTGACGAAACAAGGATATCGGCGATACATGTATCTATAACATAAAAACTATGAAAATATAGCTATAGTTACGACATTCCACTATATTGCATACTTACAAACTCCGTATTTAATCAACATTCATAGAATATTCGATGTTATACATTTTATATCGGGCAATTATGCTTACATTTGTCTCAGATTTGTGGTTTTCATTGTAAACAAAATAGATACAATTCTGTGGTTTTAATCGGGGAAAATTGCAAGTAAACTATTTCATAAGAGCTATTCAAATAATTCTTCACTATAGTTTAAGCTTTTAGATTTATTTTTAAATAGCTAAAGATTTTCTAAGCCGGATTAGGAGTGGCCGGTTGAAGACGCTTTAGAAATTTACTCAAATGCAGTAATACGCTATTTATGGCAGCGTACTATCTGGTAAATTGATTTATATTTTTTTCTTTTTTTATTGGATTTATACGCGAGTTATGAACTACACCTTGAGATAATTGAAACGTGAGCTTTATGTTGGTGATATTCTGAGTTTAAATAACTTATTTGTTTATTTTAACAGTTTTGTTACACTGGTTACAAACTTTTCAGTAGATCAAAACCAGTTAGACAGATGATACACATATCTACACCTTATCTATAGGATTAAAGTAAAGGATTTAAGTCTTACTTAATTAATTATTACTTTTCTGTTAAATAATCTTGATAGTTTTTTAACAAATACCCTACCTCATATAAACATGACCTAAAAACAACAACCGATTTTGTGTGACAATAACGCAAAATATTTTTTTTTCAAAACGTAGCAAGAAACAGTTCAATATTTTTTCATTAGTTACATTTTATTTTTAGCTTCCGTACTGAGAATCAAATCCCTAATCGAATTGAAATGCGCGAAGTAGTGTTATATTTTGTTACATTAACTTCAAATACCTACTCTCTTACATTATTCGCGTTTCGCTTTGATTTCATTTGACTACTGCCAAAGGAAATATACAAAGAACAAATAAGAAATAACTCAGTGTATTTGTATCTTTAATGAATCAAATAATTTAAATTTCGTTAAGGAAAAAAATGTTTTGTTTGACTCTGTATTATTATTTTTCTTTTCTCGTAGGTACCGGTTGTTACAATTTTTCTTTGGAAACATGAACTGTCAATCGTTAGATAAAATTTCGATTTCCTAGAAAGGGTAAAGCCGTAAGTGCTTGGGCGTATCCTTTATGGGTTTTTATTTCTGTTTCATTTCACTTTGCGTTTTATCTGGCACTCTACGTGCGTTTCAGTAACCATGTCATGTTGCCATTTTTCTTGTAATATAAGAAAATTATAATTAATTTCATATCTAAATGGATTAATTATATTCAAAAACTTTCTCAAGTTAATAAAAAGTGTGTTTTCTACAGACTGTACCTTCTTTCCGTCCGTCTCTCTCTAGACTTCTTCTTCTTCTTATAAAAAGGATATTCTTCACATTATTCAAGACTAATCGAAAGTCCATCATCTAGAGTTCACGGGTTAGGCTAATATAATCACCTAGGCAATCATTTATCATTATGCATAGATATATTTAGTGCTTGTATTCATTCTTATTATTAAAGGCTACCTACGATATTTTTACGGATAGTTTATATCATGTCGTCTATCTTAATACTATTATAAAGGCGAAAGTTTGTATGGATGTTTGTTACTCTTTCACGTAAAAACTACTGAACCGATTACAATGAAATTTAGCACACATATAGAGGGTAACTTGGATTAACACATAGGATAGGTTTTATCCCGGAAATCCCACGGGAACGGGAACTATGCGGGTTTTCCTTTGAAAACGCGGGCGAAGCCGCGGGCGGGAATCTAGTGTCACGATAAATCCTTTAAAACCATATTATGTTGTAATTCCAGGTATGATGTCGTTAGCACGTTTTGAATGTTCATAGGCGGCGTATATGCTTTACTACGCGCTATTAAGCTTTTGCTCGATTCGCATTTTTACGTCTAAATACACAATACACATATACGTTACAATTTATTATTATATTCATTTTTGTACTACAGTATAACAGTACTTTTAAAGGGATTTCGTGGTTTGTGGTAATTAAATAGTTGATTTTCACAATAGATCTTAGTTTATTTTTGTAATACTTCTCATGAAGCCGGTCTAAAGAAAAAGTACAGAGAATAATGACACATATAAAGGAGAACTAAAAACATAGAAAAGGGTGCATTAAATGTAAACATTAACAAATTTAGTTCCGTAGTCATTGTCTACAGTGTTGCTACGTACTCCGTAGCACTTTGCTTAAGATGCGACTAAGAAACAAATACCTTTAATTATTGTTGATTGAATAATAAACGAGTATATTTTATTTATTTGCAATAGTATTTAGGAAATAGTACTAAAACATTTACATAAACAGGATGAAAGGATAATTAAATGTATTGAAATATAAAGAAATATTAATACAGCAATAATTAATACAACTAATAAAAGAAAATAAAACAAAGCTTATCAAAAAACTTACTTATAAATCTAAATATAACTTTTCTTGTCATTCTTAAGATCTTGAAGAAATATTGGAACTACGTTTGAGTGAAATGAATTATTCTCAACGGCTTTCTTATGAATTTTATTATAGTTATATTATTGTTTCTTAAACTTCAATCCCACACTAATAAACCTTATTATTTTATGAGTAAAGATATTTTATAACACTCTTAGTTGTTTTTGTTTATTGTTTGATAAATTACTTCCAAATGAAACAGATGAATGGTTATAGAATTATTAATGGTTTAAATGATTTTCACAGTATTTAAAGCACAAAGAAAACGTGTCTTAATATGAAACAACTTTAATATCTAATAAGCTAAAATGCCAAATCATCCCATAAGTTCACAATTTTAACATGATTATTGGCAGTTTATTACTGAAAATAAAAATATCCCACAGAGTTTATAAGTAAAACATTATCGATAATAGTTTTCTTTTGGTTTAAATCCATATTAATATATTAATACTAGCTGTTGCCCGCGACTTCGTCCGCGATTCGGTCGTTTTTCGTCATTCGTCGTTTAAAAAAAATACGTGACACTTTATTTTTGAATGTTCTTAATTGTCTCTAATAAAATTTAACTACATTAAAATTGAATACTCTGATAAGAAAATCTTAAAATCATCGAAAATCATAGACATCGAATATCTGAGGAAAACATGAATGAATGTGATTTAAATTCTACATTTCTTAGTAATTAAAATAATAATCTAAATTAAATGTAGATTAACAGTTTGAGCGCACCATTATAGAAGTACTAAATTACTAAATTACCTAAGTAATAAATTACATTAGTTTACATAGTAACTTTACTAAAAACACGATGACTTTCTTTCGCGCTCGGTACCACAAACTAAACATGTTTGTGGTACGTGGCCCGCGTCACTTTACCCCCCACGAGTTCCCCTCCGTTGCTATGCGAAAATACATTCGTCGCCCTACTGTAGGAAAAATTGTAATACTGCGGCCTGGGCGTTATAACACGCTCAGGGAATTCCTGAGTGCTGATAGACTTCCGTCTATCGGCATTTATACCAATTTTATATTAATATCACCATCTTGAGGAAAAGCTTCTAATGTCGATTTAAAACGCATATACCTATACGGATTAACCTGATGAATTAACATGTTCTAAAATTGTGAAATGAGTTCAGTTTTAAATTCGAGAAATATTGATTTCTTGTATTCGATTATTCGTCGTAGTCGAATACAAAATATAATTAAAGAAACTTAGGTTGGCCTTCAGGCAAAAGGGATCCTATCAAATGATAAACTTGACCTTGTATCTTAAAAGTAAGAATGAAAGGAGCATCTGATAATTGTTGAGCACCAAAGGATCATTTAAAACGCAATACTATAAGAGCTAATATTGTCTAAGAACTGTTTAGATTGCACATGTTCCTCTAAAACTTAAAAGTAGTGATTTCAAAGGTTCCGGCGTATCTTCAAACGAAAGCCGACTCCTTACTCCACTTTAAAGCATTACAAAAAGAACATACTACGTTAATATCGCCTATACAGAAGATGATCTGTAATCAATTGTGAGGTTATAAGCAAACCCACTTTTATATTATTTTGTCGGACCACACCACCGAATTTGTAGATTGATCTTCTATGTTTACCTCTAAGTCATTAAGACTATGTCGAAATCTGTCTGCAATAAGACGGGCCTCTCGCTATTCGTCCGTTTAAAGAGACCAATAGTTTCAATTCTTAATCTTTCATTAAACAAACTTATTAATCGTTCTTGTCTCAAATAATGGTAATATTCGCGTCCCTACTCTAGTCATTGCTTATGCTCATGTTCATCTTCGAGAGATCGAATAATATTATGGTGCACCCTATTATTTGTCAAACGGTCTTCATATTGAGTAAAAGTTTCAGAATTCTCGAGATAAAATATGACGATCGTGATCAGCTGTGAGACGTAATTCCCTCTCAGTGAGGGTTTCGGTCTCACGGGATAGTACAATATGCCATTTGCGATCAGCTGTGAGACGTTATATATACCCTCAGTGAAGGTTTCGGTCTCACAGGATAGTACATGCCGTTCGCGGTCAGCTGTGAGCCGCAATTCTCGTTGTGAAGCGGTTTCAGGTTCGGCATAACACATGTTGTTTTCGGTCAATAGTAAGCCTCTTATCTCTAACGATCCTTGAGAACTCTTATTTCTCATTTTCTTAACTTTGCTCGAATTTCGATATATAAAGATTTTTTAGGTGGCACTGATTCGGGTGAATAAAAATTAAAACGGACTAAGAGTGTTATAATCTCAATCATCATCATCAATACATATAATAAAATTGTGGAAAAGTGATGTCTGTACAATTAAAATATGTAGAAAAAAATTAGCAGGTGTTATTATTATCGAGAAATCGAGAGAAACCATTTTTTTCTCTTAAAAGCTCCCCCCCTGCCACTTCCCGAACTCCGATTGACCGTAATTTATTTTTCCTTACATTTTTATCATATCCTTTTCTAATGGGTTTCATCCTACTGCGATTTTTTTTTGTTTCAAAAATTATCTACCCTGGTGTATAGGTAAATTTTCCACATAAAATGTCCTTTAAATTATGTCGTATTATATTTTTAACCCCCGACGCAAAAAGACTGGTGTTATGTGTTTGACCGCTATGTATTTCTGTGTGTGTGTGTGTGTGTCTGTCTATGGCACCGTAGCTGGCTAACAGGTAAACCGAATTAGATGCGGTTTTTTTTGTTAGGCAGAATATTTTCCGACGCTGGTTCTTAGATAAAGTGTATCAAAATTGGTTCATCCACTTATTATACCTACATAGGGGTAAAAGTGGGAATGAAAAAAATGAAAGTTATTATTTATTTTTAAAGATCGTCGGGAAGTTTATGAAATTATTTATTCCTTTTTCTATACACTTTTCTTCGTCTAAACGGTTTAGTTACGTGCTCTCTCTCTCTTCAGCCTTTAGTTACGTGCGTGAGACAGGAAAGATCTAATTTGGATTTGTTTCTGGATTTGATAAAAACTGAGTATCGATTAAGCTGATCAGTGGCTACTGGCTACACCATAGATTATTAAAAACATCCGTTTAAGAAAGGAAGGAAATAGAATTTGCTCCTCTCCCCCCCCCCTGGTTCCTAAAAAATAATATGACATAATTTAAAAGAAATTTTACGTAGAATTAGTTAGGCATTTCTTTTTTGATTTTCGATATTATATACTAATCATAATTTTTAATTACAATATGTAGTAACTATTTGGTATAGGTTAGGCATTTCATTTCTTGATTTTCTTTAATAATTTGGTACGTAAGTTCTTTAGCTCAGTTTAGTAAGAAATTTTAATAACAATTCTTTTAATAATTATTTATGGTAGTACAACAGTACAGTATGGTTGTACATATTTACTCAATAATTGTATGTTAAGTAGTAATTCAGCCACGGTGGGGCTGGGTGGGGCGCTTACCCTGGCTTTGATCTGGTAGGTACTAATTGTGAAGGGGAGTGGGCGTGGGCGTGGGATTGGGACTGAACGTGGCATATGGCGTGGGAGTGCGAGTGGGCGCGGGAGTGGGAGCATGAAAATAAAAATGATTTTTTATTGTTGCCCCACCCTGAGCCCATGGTCATAGGTCCCATAGTCACTATTCCACGCGAACGAAGTCGCGGGGACAGCTAGTAGACAAATATAATCAGAAAGCTTTGAACTCCTAAGCTCAACCATAAAAGATAGACATTTATGATGTCGGGAGATATTTTTTATATAATATGGAGAACATTTCTTTCATACTTGATTTCTGTGTAGCTTTAACCATTAAGATACACGCATTAAGAACGCACGCGCGACGAAAGCTTAAAAATGGAGTTGCTGCTCTGCTCACGAATATGAAAAATAATTGTACCAAGTTTCGTTTAAATCCGTCGAGTAGTTTTTGTTTCTATAACGGTTATACAGACAGACAGACGGACAAACATTTTTGACGTCGATGTCGATCTCTAATCACCTCGTGATAGTTATTTAGGAAATATATTTCATGTGCAGAATTGACCTCTACAGATTTAATATAAGTAGGTATACATATATTTAGATTCCAATTTCCATGTAACGTTAAATTCGACTATATAATAACTAACAGACAACGCAGGTTACTCTCGTTTCCGTAAGTTGAGGCGGCTACATATTCGGTCCTAATAACATGACTTTTTGTGAACGAAACGACAGCGCGGTTTAATTCGATGGCAACACCATCAGAAAAAAGGAAATATTTTTAACTTTGAAAAAATATTATGATTTACACTATTAATACTATTTTAACATTAACACAAAATATAAGACTGTGAGTGTGTAAAAATAAATCCAGCTAGTTTCACATCACACTTATGTTTATAATTAGGTATACGACATGAAAATATATTAATTACCAAGCAATAATCATACAGATAAATACTGAACAAAAGTATTAACAGTCAAAGTATATTTTTACTAACAACATGTAAATGATGAAGGAATAATAATTATCAACGAACTAACCTTTTTGTATTAGAGTCCCGCCTCGTGATCGAATTATTAAAACATGAAGATTTTTAAAAATGTAACCAATGAACACAATCAATATTAGATTAACTGTAATGGTGTCTAGTTTGACTTAAAATAATATACATCTACCCTCACTTTTAAAAATGTAGTATATTCACACGAATTATATAAGCGCACCTTATAGGGAAGGGAAGATTTATTATGGGTTAAAGAGTTAAATAAATAAATAACATAATTATATTTAAATTATTAATTTTTAACATTGTGTTCAGTAGTGTTAACATGTAAATTGATTTGATTTTTACGAAATCTCATAGATGGCGCTGAATCAAATTTGTCTTTATAGTACTAAGATTCATTAAACAGTTTCTCTGCCCAAATTACGTAAATGACGTAGTTTTTATAGTGTAAAGCTAGATAATAGCATGGCTTACTCAAAAACAACATTTAAACATGAGTCTTTAGATTGTACGCTGTCGTAGTACACGGAATACGTAAGAAAAGTAAAGGTTCACAGCTCCTCCCCCGGAGGTGATAGCATGATAATATGTTTAAAAAAACCTCACACGACCTGTTAGTAATATTCATGCAAAATTTGAAGTCAATCTATGCAGTACTTTTCGAGATTAGCTCGGACAAACATACAGACAAACAGACAAACAGACAAACAGACAAACAGACAAAAATTCTAAAAACTATATTTTTGGCTTCTATATCGATTATAGATCATGGATTATGTATTCTTTTAAAAAAATATTCAATGTACAGTTTTGACTTTCCTACGATTTTATTATATGTATAGATTAATATTAATAATATTATAAATGCGAAAGTAATCTCTGTCTGTCTGTCTGTTACTCAATCACGCCTTAACTACTGAACCAATTTGCATGAAATTTGGTATAGAGATATTTTGATACCCGAGAAAGGACATAGGATAGGTTTTTATCCCGGAAATCCTACGGGAACGGGTTTTTCTTTGAAAACGCGGGCGAAGCCGCGGGTGGTAAGCTAGTATAAAAATATTTCTAATTGATTCGATTAGGTCTTAAACTTTTGAAAGGTCAAATAGAGTAAATTAATAAAACGATATTAAAATCAGTTATTAATTTTTCTTCTAACTTTTTATTTTAATATAAAAACCCAACTAGTAATTACTAAACCTATTATTTCTTATCTCAGAATATAAAATTTTATTTAAAGAATACACAAAATCATCAAATTGCTGAAATAAGTTTATTTTTTATTGTCTTATTAACTTTAAAACAGATAGAATTATAATAAAGCGTTATTAAGTAACAAGTAAACAAGAGTAGTGTCCATGAATTTAGATAGTAAAGTGTCTATAAATCACTGCTGAATCCCGCGCGGTTTCAGCAGATTTAAAAGCTTTTCATAATAATCCGATAGTCTCTTACTGGGCATCGTAGCAAAACAACACTAACACTTTCAAATTAAACAAAAAAATGTAGCTTAGCAGATGTGCCATATATCACGCGTGAACGCATTGTTTTTATTTAATATAGGCGAATAAATAGCTTTGCCGTCGTAACATGTGGGTTACAAATTGTAGGTACATTTTTAGATTCGATACGTGAGTATTTTAAGTAAGTTATACGTACTGTTTATGAAGTACTATGATTTTAAGTATTTCCCTGTTTTCGTAAGTAATCTATAGGTATTAGGTATATACTACTGAGTACTAGGTACCTAATAAATGAAGAATTAAGTAAAAATAATGCGATTAAATGTGTCAATGAAAAATAATGGCTGAAGAAAACAATGTATTTGAGCGAAAAATGTAACATAGAATTAAAAATACCTCGTCTTTCAGCTTTACCTTCATAAGCTTCTTTCAATAGTTTAAAACAGGGGTTCTATCAAAGTTCCTAAGTACTCTAACTTTACTCCAACTTTTATAAAAGCAGCAAAGTCGTAAATACCTGAACTGGTAAAGCTGACAATATGTCTAAAGTTTATACTCCCAATAAATTATTGTATTATAACTAGGATCTATGTGATTAAAATTCTACCTTCTTATTCTAAAGTCTTACAGTAACATTTCATTGGTCGGATTGCTATGTAATATATACTATAAGAAAAACATGGACTGCATTTGGTGAGTCGAAAATAACGTTAATATAGATTCTATCGCCATAAAACGCGGGTGAAATCTCTAAATACGTAAGAGAAGACGACCCGCTGCGTATTAATGTATCGTATAAATAGATCACGTCACAGCGGCCAATCTACAGCAGATACTAGTCACCTGCAAAATGATATTATGAGCGTATGTATGCGTGCAAATACAGTTGCACTCTATTCATAACTCTCATAATCCTATGTGATGGAGAAAGATTAGGCGCAGAGCAATCGTGTTCAGCGTCGACTATTTTCGATGTTTTGATGTTTGAAGAGAAATATTTCAATAGTATTTTATAACTGGAATTCATAGAGGTCCTTTAAATACGACTAAATAGTAAAATTACTGGGCGGCGTTTCAATAATTCTGCCATTCAGCCGGAGTATTAGTATAAGAACATAATATGTACCTAAGTATATTTAGAAATGGGTACATTAGACACGTACTAAGGCTAAAATATGTAATCATGATATTATGTGTATGAATTGAATTTCTGCGAATCTCATAAACATAAAGTAAATAGACAGCATTACTCCAAGAGTTTGTACAAAGGCGAAACGTATGCCTAAAAACATTATTCTACATTAGACTACTTCTATGCCTCCGTTTGATTAATAAACATGTAATGAATGTCAAGTAGAGCCGTTTTTCATGGAAGAATAAATACTGGACATAAATAATGTAATATGTGATTCCATTGTATAAGTTACTAGCTGCCCTTCGCGGTATCACCCGCGTGGCTCCGCTCCTGTTGGTCTTAGCGTAATGATATATAGCCTTCATCGATAAGTGGACTAACACCGAAATAATTTTTCAAATCGGATCAGCAGTTCCCGAGATTAGCGTGTTCAAACAAACAAACTCTTCAGCTTAATAATATTAAGTATAGCTAGATTTATTAATGACTATGTTGTTGTTAAGAGCAATTATCTTCTCTTCAGGGGACTCAAAGATAATAATATAAAATAGAGCTGTATCGTTAAAATGAGTCTCCCAGCCCACAGGTGCGGCATCATTTTAACTAATGGGCTGCTAACAGAATTAATTTTGTGCCTACTTGTACATAACATATCATTTTGCCCTTTCAGGTCAATGAAACTGGTATTCTAATATTAGAAGTAATAACTGCATGCTATATCATGAAGATATTAGTACGTTTTGAATTTACAATTAAGAATTGAAGAAAATAGTTAAGAAAAATTTGTTATCTTATAGTAGAGCCATTTTAATAGGCAACATTTGACAGTTCAACAAAATTCAACAACGTAACCTAGTAACGACGACATAGAATAACATGATATTTCGTTTTGTTAGAACTGCACATTTGCTTCACTTTTTTCAATTACGATTACATATTTATAATAATAATGACCGATACAACTAATTTTAGGATTTGATTTTACTGATAAACCATTCTAAACATAATAAACAATTTCTGATTTAAAGAACTGACGTCGCTACAATTTTGTGTCAATAAACCTTTTTTCTTTTTAAATACCAGAGACGTTACTCTAAAAATCGAAATCTGACATCTAGAATCGAATGCATTGATTACTTGGGAATAAAAATAAAAAAAAATGATCATAAATTATTGACATGTGTTTCAAGTTCGATTGACAAATGTTTCAAGTTCGTATCGATTAATTCACTTTAATCGATGTTTTTAAGCAGGTTAATATTTGTATCACATAATTTAGATTATTAAGTCGAGAAGAAAAAAACTCTTTTCACCTGTTTAAAATCTCATGCTACGGAAAGTCTTATGAACATGAAATGCTTGTATAAAATAAATATTATATACGTAATACTTGCGTTTATTTAAGCACAAAGCAATGCTGTGGTTGGATATTTTTATTCACATTATTATTTTAAACTAGCGGTCGGCCCCGGCTTCGCCCGTGGTACATATTTACGTTTTCTCTACGTAAAAACCATCCTCGTACTTCAAGTAATATAATAAAAAAAGAATTATCGAAATCGGTTCAGCCGTTCTCGAGTTATGCGCTTACCAACACATTTTGCGATTCATTTTTATATATAAGAAGATTATATCACAAAATGTTGTTGTTAAAATCACATTCCGTCATATGTCATATGACAGCTTATATTATGTACATTGAATTACTTTCATAAACGCGATCAAATTGTAGGCAAAGTTGGATATCTACCAATAAAATATGAATAAACATGTTTCTATAGGACTCTACAATGTGAATAATCTAATAACGGTTTGTTAATTGTTTGGTATTAAATGTAAATAAGGAAATTATTTATTTGAAGCTTAACTACAAGCAACAGTTAAGAGGTAAGCCATTAAATTACTCTCCTCCCATTATTTTTTTTATAAACGAATCGTTTTTTCCTTAGCCCAAAGAGCTGAAGTCGTAATGAGAATTTATACGCACAATTAGTATTTTTATCGGCCATAAATTCAAGATAATACGTGTCCATCTGAATCACACGAGGTTCTTGACAAAACTGAAGAATCATAATTATTTTTCTAGTTACGTGGTCAAAAATATTGTAAGGGCGTCCCTTTATAAGATCCCTTTTAAGCACATTGTTCTCTAAGTATCGGATGCTTGAAAAAGCCTCGACGGAATACCTTTTCTTCAATATTGTAAAACCATCTTTGTATATAAACATCGGCATCGAATCGGCGGAATATTTTATTTCGGTGCGGGGTTAGTGTACGCATTTTATAATATACAATTTTTGTGAATATTATATGTACATAAGTAATATGTTGTGTTATTTGAACTTCTCTTTTCTTTTGATGTGAAAATATAATGTATAAAATACATATGTATTTTAAACAAAAAGTGTTGATGAAGGTATATACCTTCATCAACACTTTGGTAGTTCTACGCAAATATGTACTATAACCTATTATATATTATATTATAATTTAACAGTCCACATAAACACTCAGATTCTCGATTTTCAACAGGTACTTGAAAATCGTAATGTATCGAGATCAATTAAACAATACTTTAGATTGTTATATCGTTACCTATCTATCCTAAATACCTATTCAAGCCGTCCGGAAGATTCCTTAGCCTACAATGTCGTCCATTTCTCTTTGTAGAGCTCACTCCCACTTCAAGTGTACAAATCTCCGTATCTAATTAATGATTGTGGTTTCTTATCTTATATCGACCACTTTCAGTTAAGCGTTTAATTTTTAGCTATTATAGCTTCTTCTTCTTTATATAGCTTTCATCCGCGGCTTAGTTCACGTGGTCTTAAAACTTTTGTAATTTAAAAAATGCGATATCTCCTAAGATATTATTGGAAATCGAATTTCAACTTATATATAAATTCGGTATTTAGGAGCAGTTAAAACTTAAAAACTCAAACATTTATTATTTCAATTAGACTTCTTATAAAAGCACTTTTGAATCGTTTTTTAACATTTACCACCGATTCGGAAAGCAGTATCTATGGAGAAGAAAATAAAAATTTAATTTTATCATAATTATACTTATTATGTTGTACTTTATTAAGATACTAGCAGAATAATGTAGGTATATTGCTTAGTAGTACCTATACCCTCATAGGAGGCCCGTGTCCCAGCAGTGGGAACATTATGGGCTGATGATGATGATGATGATGATGACCTATATAATTTTCCTGAAAATTAACTCAATAATTCAAAAATCATAAGTAATTTTTGAGTAAAAGATAGCCCTAGCCATGTCGAGTGTCAACAGCACTCCATTTCGCTTTTCAGGTTTGGAAGAAAATAATGATCATTTCATGAGACGTTTTCCTTATTTCAAACGTGTATAAGATGGAAAACAGGTAGGTACCTACAAAGAAATGGGTAAAAATTGTATATTTTATAGCTTAGTGCCTCTTTTTTATTTATCCGTGAACTTTGAAGTATTTACAAAATAGCTGTTGAGAAATGGAAAGGTAAGTACAGTAATTATGTTCATGTCATCATCATGTGAAACAAAAAATATTAATATTAAATTTAGTACTGGTAATTTCACAATATTCTTTGAGAATAATTATAAAGAAACAACAAAAACTGCACCAAGACAAAGACAATATACATGCGCTAATATAGTCTATTTGTTACATATCACAAAGTTCACCGTATCGTGTAAAATACCGATATGAATCTAATGTTTAAATCCTTAATAACATAATCCAAGACTAAAATATTACCTACATCGTGTTCCTTTTTCATGGGGAAGGAAAGGAAAACCACAAAATTTTAAGCTCAAACGAGATTTCAATTATAATAAATGAAGCTTTAACTTAAAAGCTTTCTGAATTTATTTTCAGTCAAAAAACGGAACTAACCGTCTCATTTCATTGAGTAAATCTTTACCGTTCGATCGAATTTGCATATTTTACTAGTTAGCTTAGTAGTTTAATGTTTTGAGAACACCGCTTTTCGAAATGTTTACTGAGTTAACATCGACGTTAATATTAAATTTCAATCAAATATGATACCAGTTTGTTTTATACAAAGATCTTATAAGATTGTTATTTATACCTACAATTATTTGACAGAATAGATTGAGAAAATAATATGAGTTTTAACTTTTAACATAACTGCTTCAACTTACCTGCTTCGTACGGCAAAAAACATCCTCAGTTTTCTTAGGGAGAGATAAAGTTTCTTATTAAAAGAAAATACTTATCACACATACTGTGCGTAAATTCTCAGAAAGTTTTTAGAAATATGTCGTTTAACCAGCTAACCTACCCCTACATTTATAAAGTACTAGGTTTCCGCCCGCGGCTTCGCCCGTGCAGGCAAAGAAAAACCCGCATAGTTCCCGTTCCCATGGGATTTCCGGGATTGTGTCATTTTCCCGGGATAAATAGTAGCCTATGTCCTTTCTCGGGTATCAAAATATCTCCATACCAAATTTCATGAAAATTAGTTCAGCAGTTTAGGCGTGATTGAGTAACAGACAGACAGACAGAGTTACTTTCGCATTTATAATAATAATAATATATAATATATTAAGTATGGATGTATTCATTGCAATCATATTTTTCTGGTTAGGCGAAGAGCAAGTCTCTGACCACATTAACTGTAGATGTTTTAAAACGTTGATTTAAAAAGGATTTGTTATTTACCAAAAACACAGATGGTAATAATCCTTAACACGTGGAAGATCGCTAAACTCCTTCATTCTACGAGATTCTTTTCATCCATTGCTATAACTTTCTTAGAATAACCTTTACACATTGAAAAGGAAAGATTTAATTTGTCTTGTTTATTATGGATAAAAATAAAGATAAAAAGCTATTCCTGTGTGACAATGAATCTATGATGAATATTAGATACGGTATTGATTTTTATATTATTTACATTTTACACCCTTTCAATTTTATTACCTACTCTACTGCTATTTCATTTGATTAGATGGAAAACGTTTTAAATGCATAAACCTATATACTAATCATACACATGAAACAAAAAAATGTATGCGTGTACTAGAGTACACACGTAAGAAGTGAAACTTCTTTATGACCTTAAAAATGTCACGAGTATGGCGTACCTAACGCAAAAATGTCACGCGTACGGCGTAACGCAAAAATGTTACACTAAATTTTTGTCCAACCCCGATAAAGAAGTTTCACTTCAAAAATAAATTCATGACTTTACTAGAATCATGTATACTTGTGCATACTTGTGCTGTTTTTATGTCTTTCTGTCAACTTCATCTGTGGGTAAAAATATAAAGTATTTTTATTTATTTACTGTCATTATAATGTCACACATCACGTGACTTCCGATCGACGTGTGATATTGAAGCTCATATCGTAAATAACTATGTTTATGTGCAGGTACAAGGGAGTTTATTGCATTTTTCGCGTTACGTGCGATCGGATCGCGTTATTATGAAGTATTCACACTCGAGTCATATATTATAGGTAGCACTATAAACACTAACATGCGTTATTTACAGATAATTTTATGGTAGAGATGGATAAATCATATCAAGTAAAAAGGCGTAATAAACCAGAATAAGAAGATTTCGTAAAATCTCTGTAAACAATATATCATATATATATATATTTACATACCTACTATCTGTGTTATCCAAATGACTAATTATTATAAAATCTAAAATAATATTTATATATTTTATATTATGTGAAAATATCGAATTCCAAAAATAGCTCTATCTTAGAAATCAATACATTCTATTTCTTGTTTATGCCATTCATATAAATTGTTTACGCCATTCAAAGCTACAGGTTTAATTGTAAATAATTGGACAGAGTGATCAAATCGACCGCGTAGTTCAAAGCCGCTGTTAATTTACTCCCACACCACAGATCTAACCGTTGAAGCTCCAAAACAATTTCCTATCACTACTTTAATAATTAAGTATAAATATCGTAACCCTCGTCAATTAGGGTAATTAATTTTATCTTTAGTTTTGGGAGACAGCGGTCAATTTACATATACAGGGTCATATATGGGGCTGCATATCACTCTAAATTACGTCAATGTTCGGTCCATTAACGTGTTGGTTTCGTAATACACATACATTAAAAAAAGGATGTTCATTTTATAACTGACTAGCTGACACCCACAGCTTAAGTCGCGTTAAATGAAACATATTGCTTTGTGCAACCCTTATTAGTTGTAAGGTTTTGGCCACGACTCTTTTCTAAACTATCAGAAAAATAGAGAACTAAATATAGAAAGCTTTGAGGTTTTTAAATCTAAGGCTAAAAGCTAAAAGCTTTCTGTAAACAATTATTAAAAATAAATGACGCGGATGTTGAAAGTACAAAAGAGGAAAATTTTCACGTCGTAATCATTCGTGTCACAGGACTAAAATGAATAATTATTATTTTGCTCATGTTTGGTAAACTGGAAAGAAGCTGGAAAGCATAATAAAGCGTATTACTGTAAATAATTTCCATAACTTGAACAGATGTACCTATCAATGCTTTGTAGCATGTATTATTTTAACTTGTTCTAAAAATTTTCCATAAAGCTACCAGGAAAATATGAATATTTGGCATAAATACAATGTTATTTTATCTGTGGAATTTCAGGGGCCAGATCAAGGTAAGGGTAGTTAGTTTCTTTTTCACAAACGTCAAACAAACCTCGTCCTGAGGGCATTGAAACGTTTACCAAGTTTCAAGACAAGGTTGTTTATCTGAAGGAAGATTTTAGTTTAGTTTTAGGTAAATCTTGTCCCATGAAAGATATACGACGATAAAAGCTTTCACCACCATTACAACATCAATGCCGTATTCTCTAAAGATGTTATAATATTATGTGGACACACATTTCAACCATACACACAATCACTCACACGCACACTGGTCGATAGTGATTAAAGCGAATGTTAATTTATATGTAAGATTGCAAGTGCCAACTATTCAGTCTTGGTTGTAACTGTAATACGTTAAAAGCTGTTTTCAAGAACTTCTCATATCAATTTAATGTTCTTAAAAAACATACCTGAACTCTATTAGGACGACCACAGCATTTAAATTAGGTATGTGTTAATGCGACAAGAAATAAATGCAACATTGTAGTAAAATAAATAGAGAATTCATAAAAATGCATTTCAGAGCTACTAACTCACGGAGAGGTTTTTAAAAATAAACTAGCATTGTTTGTGCATAAATGCGAAAGTTAGGAAACTGGAAAATTGTATGCAGCTTCATACTTGAAAGCGTTAAACTGTGAACAATTTAGTTGAAATTGTTTCCACAAAGCCTTGTTCATCGCGTGACATTGAAAATGATAAAAGTACATTGTAGTCTGTCGGTTGTTAGATGTAAAAAGAATTTTTGATTAGTTCCAAAGTAACAGGCATTTTAAAAATACGTTAGATGGTTAATGTATTTTACCATAATAATCTATCAATTAAATTCAACAACCAACAGTACTTTGCGTAGTACATACGAGTAGGTATCAAAATGCAATTGTGATACAGAATATAAAAGCACTAAACTATAACTGTTTGATTGATTTTAGTAAACAAAAAGCGCGTAAATGTTTTCAGCTTCCTCCAGTTAATTTAATCAAGGTTAACCAAATGTTTACAAAACTGGCTATTAATACTTCGTTTAATAGATTTAAAAATATTTCAAACTCTTTAATGCATAGATCGCTTTAGGACAATAATATTATGATTTTATGAAATCCTCTCTAGATCACTAAAAGTTATTAATAGATTTAAGTAAACTTCTGGGAAATATTTTTATTATATTTGAATCAACAGCTAATACAAAAACTTGTTTTTCTTATGATTGGACGATTTAATGCCTACACGTCAAAATAAAAAAGTCGTGGGAAGAAATAATAACCAGCTCAGACTGATTATTTTGTTTAAAGAAGTTCTACGTTCTTTTTCTTTGAAATAATTCTTAACAAAGTCCAAAGAAAATGGTTTACACGTGGTAGAGGTAGAGGTTATTGGACCAAATTGAGTTAATACCTTTTTAATTTACTTTATTGGACACACAATTGACATAGAAATAGAGAAAGAACATACTCAGAAGGTCAGCCAACCTGACAAAATAAAGTCGTTTTTTTATTTTCATTAAAATTATTAAAATTGTACTTTATATTATTTCTCTCAAAATTTTAAACTTATAACATTCAAAATGCTGAATCATGATTATTATAAAAAAAAAATCTACTAATCTCAAAAAAAGTTCATTATCCCATGTCCCCATGTAGGGTAGTTTCATTTGTTTCATGGCCTTCTTTCTTTTCGGACAATTCAACCTTTATTGCACGCCTCATAAGCGAAGCGTTGAGGTGGGTACTACTGTCACTTCGCGCAAAACATCTGATTTTTCAAACTTAAAATGTCTTTATGTACCATACATTGCACTTGTAAGATAATACATACACACACATATTAAGAAAAAACACTATTTTTAACGTTCATGATATTTTTGATGTCATTTTTGTTATTTAAACTAGTTAAAAAACAGTTTAAAAAAGTTCTGTCTTGGACGTCCGTGTGTCTGTATGTGCGGATCCTTTTTCTTGTTAACACGATAGCGACCGAAATACTTTACTAATCAAGTCTTTTTTTTTCTCTTACGCTTGAGTATGCTCAGGAATAGAACCCTTTCATTTTTCAGGGTCTGATTCGATGTGGTTTAATTGTTATTAAATAAACAAAAATAATAATTAATAAATATTTTTTAAAAAAAATTATGAGGCGTGCACTTTTGGATTTTCCAAATTATTTTTTTATCTCTAATGAAGATGGATCATTGACTTGGATTCTACATTCATGCATTTACCATTGAACCTAGGACACGGTTAATTATTTCTATGTTAGTTTTTACTTTTTAATATGTACTAAATTCACTGGGCTATTATTATATTTATGTTTTGTTCTTGTCTATTTTCTATACGACAAAAGTTACTTATTATCATTTACAGAAACGTATTTAATATTGCAGTTTTTATAAATTGATACATGAACATAAATTCAAATTGCGCTACTAAATTTAGTATTTAATAGCATTGATCAACGATTGCTATCATTGTTATCAGGAATCTTTTCGACCCGAAGCTCATTTGCAATGTGCAAAATGTACTACTATTCGACCAGAGCTTATTAACCTAAAGCTTCGTTCACACGACACTTTAGATTTGTCCTTAGTTAGAATTAATTAATGCAATCTACTTTCGGTAACGCAGGGGTTTCCAGTTCTTACTATTGTTTAAGAAGGTTAAATTCCGAGAATCGGGAAATAAAAGGGTTTGAGCTTAATTACCCATAAAATGGGTAACAACTTCCCTAGAGGTTCGTTTTCTATATTAACCAAAACAGATTTACATGATAATTACACCTACATTCAAAAGTACTCATGTTTTAATCTCCGTTGTTTGCGCAGAGAAAGCGCTATTATTAATTTGTTTGTTCCATAGTTGCTTCAAGTATTCACTAATGAAGAAATGTTTATGCTCTCTCTCTCTCAAGTACATAATATTATGTTGTAAATTTTTGCAGACTCAATCATCTGGATAAGTCAAAAAGAAAATAATTAAACGAATTGCAAGTTGTTCTAAAACTACCTACATTTGTAATAGGTACCACAGAAATCTTCTGATAATTTGCGTAAGCTGTATATAAAACCGGAAACATATCTAAAAATACTTGCCAACTCTATTTACTTCATACCTGTCTAGATTACTATTCTCCAGGGTCGACCGATGAAAAATAGCAGTGCGGCGACTTTGATTTAAATTATACATATGACGTAATATACTCGATGAATAGACCTGTAGACACTACATATTGTGGTAATCTAAGGTAGGTAGATTTTATTGGGTTTTAATTAGGTTGTTTTGTTATATATAATAATTATAACAATTGAGTATTTGAATTAAATTTTTTTTTGTGATAAATGGAAAGATTATATATTAGTTTTATAACAAAACTGTTTTTATTTTTATTTTTTTTGCAATAATTCAAAAGTTATTTCAAAATAAAAATTAGTCTTTGAATCCAGTACCGAAGACACGCCGACAACTCCCGAAGCGTCACCCGAGCGCGTGTGACGTCATAATGTTAGTTTTCACTCATTGCAGTTGATAGAAAATTAAATATAGTTTGAAAAACTAAACAGGATAAAAAGATAAATTCATGAAATTATTGTATTGTTACCGGGTTTTTATAAGTATACAAAATTTAAATTAAATCCGTCGGTTTATAGTGGGTCTAAATCGAATCGAAAGGAGAATTGGTTACATACAAACATATGTTTTAAGCTGATCCTGGCGATCCTTATCAGGATAAATTTATGATATTATTGTATTGTCATCGGACCTTGATAAGTGTTCAAAATTTGAACAAAATCCGTCGGTTTTAAGTGGGTCAAAATCGAGTCGAAACTTCGAAAGGAGTCGGTTACATACAAACATACAGGTGAAGCTAATAAAAGCGTGTTAATAATAAATACAGTGTTTTGATCTATTTAATTTTGTTGTCATTATTAAATTACATATTAATTATATTAATTGTTAATTATATTATTTAAATTTATATTAAAAATGGCGAACCTCAAAAGTTATCGTTTTGTACCATTATGTACGAATACTACAAAGGCAACTCCTGACAAAAATCGGTGATCATAAATATATCAACATCAAGAATATTATTCGTAATTAACTAACTAATTCGGAACCAACTAACAAATCGTATGTAAACGCTATGTACTGCAGTTAATAATAGCTATAACATTATGACGTCACAACTGTGGTGACCAGTCATGGCGCGTTTTTAGTCACGTGATTCTAACTTAAATTTCATCAATTTTTAATTGCTTATAATTAACGGAAAATTTTTTTTTTGTAAGTTATTTGCATTAAATATCAATATTATTAATAATAAAGTTTCAAAATACATAAAAAAAATCAATAATTTTTTTTTATTCAAATACTCAATTATCGAAAGTCGCGCTATTTCTTTATAATGTGCACATTTGATTACATGTGAATCCCGTCACCGGGAGAATTACTTCCATAAAAAATATATTTTGAACAACACGCTAGCATTTAACCTCCCTTACATACCAATAAAATACCCAAAAAATAAATATTAAAATCAAATTAACAATTTCATATATAAGGACGGATAAATTAAAAGACTTTTAGTGTGATTCTTTAAAAGTTTTATTATGACCGTTTAATCTACTAGGTCAAAGATAAAATCACAGATAGTTCTATTATTAAATATTTATTGTTAAAATAGGTATACATGCCATATCAATGCATAAATACGATTTTCTCGGTGAATAGATTCCTGGCGAACATAGCTATTGCATTCCTGGATACACAACAGTGCATTAGGCTCTGATTAAATATTGATCATCAGACAGTTCGACCCTACATGACTCCACATACAACATTTAGTTTAAGACTAATAATAAAAAGTAATTATTACACTATTTTTAATTATTATGACTAATATAAAAAAGTAATTTTAATTTATATCTCAAAATCACGTAGAATGACATTCTACGTCTTAAATGATTTCTATCAACATTCAATATCTTCTAAAGTTCATATTGTCGCATACCATCGCCGTCGCCTTATGGTATGCGACAATATGCTCGATTGGTCTTTCACCTAAAAAATAACGAATACAAAAACATGTTTGTCACAACACCGCATCAAAACAGACCCTAATACACCGAAAGCTCTGACAATTACCAGGATAGAGCCACTTTAATTTTGCAATTAGTACAGTCACTGCTAGGTACATCAGCCAGCGAATTTGCATAGTTAACAAAACAAACCTCATTATGCTACTTTTACACTGAGAATTTTGCTTATGTGGCATTTATGTAGTAAAACGAATATAATAGAAAAAAAACGCTGCCT
>CAJQZN010022403.1:0-11925 GCA_907164685.1 Colias eurytheme
AGAATTGTTAATTTTTTACTATGATAATTTGATAAAAAAATATGCCAACTTAACCCTATAATTGTCATTTAATAGCTATTTTGTCTATGGTTGCTCTATTATTTTGCGCCTGCGCACTTGACTGATGGTCTACGCGACGTACAATAAAATCATATTGTAGAAAATTTGAAGTTTGTTGTTTTGGTGACAACATATCCATATTTATTTATGAAAAATTCACACTGAATGCAATTCCAGGTGCGAAACAGAATCATTCTGTGATTATCGCCCTGGATGCGTTCAGTCATTGAGAGTTCGAGCGGTGTACGGTAGCCATCTTGGATTCGAACAAAGCTTCAGATGTGTAGATTGACTGTTTATCAATAATTTTAGTGCATTTCCCTGTAAATAGTTTGTATGTTTAGGATATGTACGGAACGTTCGTCCACATGTGTAAATAGCTATGGCTGCGACAAGGAAACTCCAAGGTAATTTGTTATGTTATCAGGTTAGGGATTGATTGACCCCAACCTATGTAGATACGTGTTCTAGAGTTCTATTGTCCGTCCGTTGGGAACACGGCCGTACTGTCGACACTATAAAGTGCAATAAATTTACTACTTTATGTCGTGATTTCTCGATTTATACGTAATATTTGTAAAATTGATTGATGTGTTAATCGCGTCCTACGTGCTTATATTCGTAGATTTTCTCCAAGTCTAACGTGATAATTGTGTGTATTGATACGCTGAGGATGCGAAAACAGTACAGTTGAGTTGTGTAAACAATGTTTCGATGGAAAATCGTCACGTTTAGTGCAATGCATCTGCGAAACAGGTTTTAATTCTTGTTATTGATAGCAATGTTGTTTTCAGGTGAAATAGATAGGTGTTTAAAAAAGGTCACAGAAGGTGTGGAGACGTTTGAAGACATCTGGCAGAAGGTGCACAATGCGACGAACAGTAATCAGAAGGAAAAATATGAGGCAGATCTCAAGAAGGAAATTAAAAAACTCCAGAGGCTACGGGATCAGATCAAATCGTGGATCGCATCTGGAGAAATTAAGGATAAGAGTACACTTTTAGAATATAGGAAACTAATAGAAACAGTAAGTCAGTTTATTTTTGTTTACAATCATTTGCATAAATGCCTTGAAAACTGATAATGCATAGATTATACTGCTTATTTTCCTTAGGTTTTATCAATATAGAATAATAAATATATAAAGTGACATATGGTGCTGTTTATAGGCTCAATATAATGAGATAATCTCAATTAAACATTTCATTAGTTGTTCATGAACCCTCAATTATAGTTTTCTATATGAATGCTGTGGGTTTTATCTCAGAAATTTTAGCCTCAGTCAGAATTTGATATAACAAGCTAAATATCACAAGATTATTGGTATTATGGTAGTTAAATAAAAGATTAATTCATATTTCTATATATAAAACCCTTGAGACTGTAAAATTTTCCATTTTACTTTTCCATTCTAAAACAGCGTGATAATTTCTATTGTTTGAAATCTGTAATTAATCTTCTCATACTTTATGTAAATAGTCTCATATGATTCTAATCATTATATATACCATTTATATACAGTGTGTGTTGATTGTCTGTAGTTTTACTCTAGGAGCCTTGATTAAAATATGTTATATTATTTTCCCTTTATTATCCATGGGTAATTTAATCAATTGTTCATATTATAAATAGCTTCATTTAGAATATCTAGGCTAGCAAACTATTAATACAAAACTCATATTTTATGTGTATTTCAAATACTTCATGTTATTCGATAATGATATTTCACACATACACTGTTTCATTTTGTAGAATACAATTTAGTTTGCTTGGTTACTCACACCACTGAAATAACCATTTGATACTCAATCTCTGCACTGCAATTTTCAGTACACGTCATATTATTTAATAGTCCACCTTAACATTAACACTTTATTACAGTAATTCATAGCAGCAGCCTATCTCTACTTTTATTTATTAGTATTCTGCACCCAAAAGTGAAGTACCTTGTCCCCTAGTTGTGTATGTAACAGTTGCATCCATGTTTCACTGACTGATTTTCTATTGAAAGTAGGCGATCATAGGTAGTGCTCTGTGTCCTGCCAGTCGGAGACATTTCTTATTTGGTACTAATGCAAATTAATACCAATGTCCCTTGGTTCTATGCTCACCTTTTTACCATTTTAACAGTTTCCCTATAAAATATTAGATTTCCCTACAAAATATTAGATAGAAATATCTGCTATTACACAATATTCACAACCAATACAAGATTTTCATACATCCCACCAACATTCAAGATTTGTGTCATCCCTTTTCAATATTCCGCCTATCTAAATTCTAAACTCAGAGAAATTAATTCAGTAGTTTAGCTAGGATAACAGACAAGCAAAGTCCGTTTTGTATTTATAATAATTTATTTGATATAAAAAGCAGATTAAGGTATACAGATGAAGTTATTATTAAATCAAAGTTTTCCCAATGTGATGTTATTAGTTACAGTCACACTATGATTGAATTTTTTACGTAGTAGATTATTAAATATTTTATAAATATATTTAATTTATTTCTTTCACATTTATTTCAATTAGCTTAGGGCCCATAAAACAATTTATTAGTAATTTACTATGTAGCTATATTTATATTATACTAGCTTCCCCCCACGACTTTGTACGTGCATCCCCGTTTTTCCCTGTTCCCGCAAGAATTTCGGGAAATCCTTTCTTAGCGGATGCCTACGTCCTAACATCTACCTGCATGCCAAATTTCAGCCCGATACATCCAGTGGTTTGGGCTGTGCGTTGATAGATCACTATATCAGTCACCTTTGAGTTTTATATAATTATATAGATTTGGCTTTTATATTATATTTATCATTGCTACTTTCTATAGTATGATATGTACATTGATTTTGTAGTCAGTTTGATTCCGTAAAGTAAAACCCCGATACAAAGAAAAATTATTAATAAAAACATGTAAACAGTCCACTAAATCATGGATGATATGACCGAATTTGAATAACATAGTATTTGACACAAAAATTATGTTTGAAAATTCAGTAAACATCATATTATTGGGGATATTGACTCGCTTAAAATGACCTGGATAAAAGTGCTGTTATATTGTAATTTGTAGCAATATAACTTTTCCATGAGGATGGAAAATCTGGAGAATATAGGTCCAGATTGAATTTGCATTATTTATGTTATGTTCTTATTGTACATGTGTTTTGTTATATGTCCCATCATTACTTGTATATAATTGTAAAACTTTATTGTATTAACTGTCGCTTATAAATTATATACAATATTAAAAGTATACAAAAATTAAGTATTATTAGAAGTGGTCCGCCCCGGCTTCGCCCGTAGTACATATTTCGCAATAAAAGGTAGCCTATGTCCTTTCTCAGGTATCAAAATATCTACATACCAAATTTCATGCAAATTGGTTCAGTAGTTTAGGCGTGATTGAGTAACAGACAGACAGACAGAGTTACTTTCGCATTTATAATATTAGTATGGATTAATAATTAATATGAAACAAAATCTATTCTACAACTTAACACTCTGCTTCCTATAAGCAGATCTACTTTACACATGCTCATATTAATTTTTTGTGTCATAATGTAAACTTAAAATGAAAATTGATCTTACATTACTTCATGTTATATGTTTAAACCTACCAACAAAATCTAAACATTACCTATATCATTTCAGCAAATGGAAAGGTTCAAAGTTGTCGAGAGAGAAACAAAGACAAAGGCATATTCAAAGGAAGGATTAGGAGCTGCTCAAAAACTTGACCCGGCGCAGAAGGAGCGAGAGGAGATGTCATCATGGCTCATATCCTCTATTGACGCACTTAATTTACAAGTGAGTTGTTATTTTAGTACAAATTTCAAACAGAAACACACAATAGTTAGATTTCCCATGGTATTTTTGAAGAGAAACTTCTTCAGACCCGTTGTGAGTAAAATTTCAATGTGGCGTCATGGCAATACCCGTCACATTATGGAGTAAAGCGACCATTAAGACGAGAAGATACCCATATCTTTGAAACTTGCCAAAGAAGTTCCACATCTTACATGTGTGCTTGGCACACACTTTATAGATGGCTACAGTATTTATACAAAAACTCATAAAAGTTATTATTTGTTAGATAATATATTGAAAAGTTTTTCTTTGTTACATTTCCAAGCTGTTCCATGCAATGTTCTGTACATTGCAATGACAATGTGCATGAATATAAAGAAGAAATTAACTACTTACAGAAATAAAATTATGCAATTTTAAAGAAAAAAATAATAATAAGAAATATGAGAACATCTGCCATTGCACCTGCTGCTGCTTATGTATATTGTTTTAATTTGGTTTAAAGTTTAATTCTATCCTCTATAGTTTTGTAATGAGCATTTATATTATTGTTAAATATTTTCCCATTTTCTATCTCAATATTAATTAGATTTCTCTGTTATTACTTGTTGGTATAAAACCAATATAGCTCAATAGATAAAGCATTTTCCATCTCTCTATGTGCTCCTTGAACAAGTTATATTTGCCTTATGCACTATATTATACCCGCGGCGTGACTCGCGTGGTTAAAAGTATTGTACATGCTAATGAGGGCTACTATCTATTACTATCTGTATTAGATTACCAAAGCTCTGTACCAAAATTCTTATATATAAAAATGAATCGCAAAATGTGTTGGTAAGCGCATAACTCGAGAACGGCTGAACCGATTTCGATAATTCTTTTTTTATTATATTCCTTGAAGTACGAAGATGGTTCTTATGTAGAGAAAACGTAAACATGTACCACGGGCGAAGCCGGGGCGGACCGCTAGTTTAATATAGATTTGATCAGCTATTTTGCCTAAACAAACTTATTTACATCTATACATTCTACAAACTTTCGCATTTATAATATTAGTAGCATATTAAATATTATGGTCACCTTCATAATATACTAGCTTTCCGCACGCGGCTTCGACCGCGTTTTCAAAGAAAAAGCCGCATAGTTCCCATTCCCGTGGGATTTCCGGGATAAAACCTATCCTATGTGTTAATCCAAGTTACTCTCTATATGTGTGCTTAATTTCATTGAAATTGGTTCAGTTGTATTTGCGTGAAAGAGTTACAAACCCACAAATACACATCCATCCTCACAAACTTTCGCATTTATAATATTAGTAGGATTAGTAGGAAGTAGTGTATTAATTATTAAATATGTATTATTGTTTCAGATTGATCTCTTCGAATCGGAAGTGGAGTCACTATTAGTGGGTAAAAAGAAACGACTAGATAAGGAGAAACAGGACAGGATGGAGGAATTAAAATTGAAACTCGAGAGGCATAGGTATCACATAAAGAAACTCGAAACGTTGTTAAGGATGCTCGACAACATGTCCGTCGAAGTTGAACAGGTGATTCTCAATTCTTTGTTATTTTTAGATGTAGTACACTCAACACAACACACTTGAAAAGTAGTGTCTAAATTCTAGATAATTACGGTCATACTAAATTTCATCAAAATTATGTAGTGTTTGTTTTATAGAATAAAATGTACAATTTTAGCATTTGTAAAATGTGTGTGTAAGATAGATGAAATATTTAATGTATTTGAACTTCTTATATAGTTAAGTTATAATTAGATACATATTATTAAATCTAATTTCGCATGCAACAAAATGCCCATAAATTTCTAAATGTGTCTTATGAATATTATATACTATGAATATTATATACTTAGTTGTTGTTTTGATGAAAACCAAGGAATGGTTGCCTGAGACATGACTACTTTTAGTGCAATATGGTCTTGTATTTTTCTTATGTGTCTGATTATATTTCTGAAATGTATATGTGGTAAAATAATTAAAAAGTGGTCACTTTCTTGGCACAATTTCTATTTAGTTCCATAAGTTTGATTCTTATTTTAGAAGAAATAATTAATCTTGTAAAAAACAGAATGCAGATAATGAGTCAAAAAATACCCATATCAATTAGTGTGTATGACTGAAAATGTTTCTCTTTCCATTTATAACAGACTTTTCTTGTTTATTTATTAGTGTAAATTTTGTTTTATGTAAGAAATTTAATCAATATGTCGCATAATATTTGAATGTCCTGGGTTCGATTCCCAGTGGTCAATACAAAATTCTGTCTTACAGATAATTTATTTTATTCTCCTCACAAACTCCCTAAAGCAGATACAGAATTTTATGAAATACTAGTATTCATACCCCTCTATATGGCTAAGGCTACTGTAAATTCATTAGCTATAGCATAAGCCCCATATTCATGGTTAACATTTTATTACCAAAAAATGTATCGGAAAGTTGATAATACTTGTCGAAAAGTTGGCATTCTTTGAGTGCCAACATTTAGACAAATTGTGCAGCAACATTGTTAATCTTGCCTTAAAATTTTACTTTTACCGTGAATAAGAGGCTTCATTATCATTAAAAATACTCTACACTCAACAAATATTAGTATAACGTTATATATAGCGTCAGTGTGCTCAATCGATAGCTAGATTTACGTAAAGAAAAGGCATCCATAACCTCCCAGATAAAGAACATTCGAGAGGACGTCGAGTACTACATCATGTCGTCCCTAGAGCCCGGTTATGAGGAGAACGAGTACATATATGAGGACATTAACGGCCTGGAGGAGGTGGAATTGAGTGGGGCTGGTGTACCCTCATCGGCAACGACGGATAGTAACAATAGTAATGACTCACCTGGATCACCGACAAGCATGCTGTCAGGTATCAATACAATTTTTAAATTATAATTAGATAATAATTTACTTGACTTGTTAAAAATTAATTGAGTCCCTTTTTCTAACATAACGCGAATACTTATAATTTTGTAATTATTGATGAGGCAAAAATAAAAAATAACTGCTAAATTTTGGGCTTTATGTATCAGCTGATTTGTAAAAGTTTCTGTATTACTTGGTTTTGTAGCTTGATGAAATTTTATAAAAAAAGAATTTGTCCAAAATTATCTTATAAAAGAAAGAACCTGACATTTTTATAAATATTTAGAAATATTAACTGTATATTAAATATTTTTTGTTCTTTTTTCTATGATATAATTAACCAATTTTCAGGCACGAGTCCGCCCACATCGCCCGCGCTAGACCTACACAACCACACGTCAGACTCCGTCGACATCATAGACAAGAAGAAAAAGGACGACGTAAGTAAAGTGAGTACAATACACACGCACACACATTCACAACATTAACATCCGATATCATCATTAACTCCAATTTTATACCTCAATTATAAAGTTGTAGTTATGTGGAGTATTGATTTTTTTTGAACTTGCGTTGTCTATGGTTAGTTTTAGGTTCTTTGGCAATAGATAGGGAGAAAAAGAAAAAATTGTTGTTATCAATCGGCTCGGATAAAAAATGTCCGTAAGCCATTTTAACAATTATTAACATTTATCATCTTGGAAATTGTGACTAATAATTTTTTTGATAGTTAAATTTGTGTAAAGAAAAAAAATTAATATTTTTTATAGAACCTAAAACTAACTCTTATCCAGTTAATAATTTTATTCTTGATATTTATTTTATTTTAAATGCTCTTCAATATCAATTTAGAACAACGTAAATATTGAAAACGGAGCTTTTTTTATTTTGTTTGAATATTAAATTAAATATTTTAAATATTGTACAGAGAACCTAAAACTAACGAGTTAACGTCCGTGTTTCAGCCGGTCAAGCCGCTACCGCTCCGTGCGGTGTCGTGCGGCGCGGCCCCTAGTCCGGCTAACCTTACCGCGCTCAATCACTCCGCCACAAACAATAGGTCAGTCCCGCGACACACCGCTAACACTAATGTCACTTGAAACTCACACACTCACACCATCCTCGCTCGTCGTAACACACACTCACACCAACCTCGCTCGTCGTAACACACACTCACACCACCCTCGCTCGTAACCCACACTCACACCATCCTCGCTCGTCGTAACACACACTCACACCACCCTCGCTCGTCGTAACACACACTCACACCAACCACAATCATACATCATGTTCATTTCATAAGATACTTCCATCTTTCGTTACCCATAATGACACCACCGTCGCTCGTCATAACTCACACTCACACCATCCTTCGTCATAACACACACTCACACAGCTACCACTAATCTCACACACGCACACCATCCTCACTCGTCATAACACACACTCACACCATCCTCGCTCGTCATAACACACACATACCTCGAGCGCTCGTCGTAACACACACAACTCCCACACTCGTAGCGCACACACCCACAATTTTTATTTATTTACACACCATTACGCTAATCATGCATCATGCTCATTTCATAATATACTTCAATTTTCGTAACCCATAATGACAATACCATTTTATTGCTATTCCACTGTATTTTTTTTCATAAATTTAGATTAAAAAAATCGCAATATTAGCACCCTTATAAAATATTGCATGCGCAAGTTGATGCGATGCATGCAGCATGGAATATATTTTTTATTCAGTAAACGCCAAAAGCTTAGGGATGTGTGAGATGTGTCGAGAACCGAAAATTTAGATACATCTTTAGAGACTAGCTTTTAAATAGCTTTTTTGAGTATTATTGAAGTGAAACTTCTTTAGGTGCGTTAAAAGTAAAATTTCAAGGTCGCGTCATGGCAATACCGTCACGTCATGGAGTAAGGCAACGATTTTGGTATCTTTAAATCTTGCCAAAGAAGTTTCATTTCGGACACTTGTGCTTGGCACACGTGGCTCTTTTTTATTTTATTTGGTAAACCTTATAAAATTTATTTACATATTATTTATATCTTCAGTATAAACAACAGTACGGGCGCGTCGGGCACGTCGACGCCGATCAAACCGCCCGCGCCCAGTTCTCCGCACCAGCGGCCTAATAATACGGGTAAGTTAATTTTTTTCTTTTCAGTAGAGAATTAGTGAAATAAATCTATCAGAAAAGAGGTTTTATATTGATCACATGTGGAAAAAGGTTTTTATTTTTAATCGAGATAAAATGAAAAATCATAAAAAAATCGAATATATCGATAACAATTTCACATAATAGTACAAATAACAAATCTCGCTACATTAAACTTCATTACATTCACTAATTAGAAAAAAGACCGTATCAAATTCGGTTAACCGCACGCTACATTGTTTACAAAACAAATGTGCGTTATCACGAGTGAATGGGCTGAGCAGCATTCACGTATAATAAAGTTGGCGCGATGCCAAACATTTTACGAATCTCTGTCAAATTGGCGCGAATCCAACCCCGATGAGACGACGATTCCGGCCAGTCGCGAATCTGTATTCGACGCGCGTTCTGTGCCTTGTGAAAATTAAAAAAAAAAAACAAAAGTAAAATGCTTTCCCGCGCAAATGAAGAATAAATATGGACGATGGTAATTTGACGTGTGCATGTGTAAATAATTTTGTGTGTGTTTTTTTTTAATTGGGTCATTTTAATAATTGCGTCGTTTTAGTTTACGTTAAATTCATTATGTAATTAATTTCATTGTTTTGGTTTGAATTCGAAATGTGAATTACTTATTGTTTGATAAAATGTTGTGGATGCGTACATATTATATTAACACGACGTTCTGCGTAATTAAAGTGTATTGCGCCAATAAGTTTTGTTCTTATATTTGTGTATGGAAATATTAAATGGATTAATAATATTTATTTAAATATAATAAATTAATTTGAGTTAACGAAGAAGTTTTTGAAATATGTCGTTATTAATAGTTTTTCGTGTTTCATCTTTCGAAGTGTATCATATGAAAAATGTATTTATATAAAACTCGTTATTTGGTGTAAGAAAAAACATAGAATACAGATGGTTTATAGGCATGAATAATTGCCTATACAATCATAAAGAAACATATTTGTTACGCTTTACTTATGTGAATATTATAATTTCGAACAGATTTATTTGCATAGTTTTAATTCTATTTTGAATATAATAATTTTATTGTTCACAATAATTTTAACGATGGTTTTATTTTCTGTTAATTATATTGGTAAGTAATTTTGATTTCACTTTTATAATAATAATACTTATGTTTTTTTGCTTACAATGTTTAAAACAATATCTATTTTTAATCATCTGGCATATAACTGGAAATGCAGAACAGCATACTAAATCAATAAAATATAATGGTTTAAGTTTGGTATAATATTACTTACTGTTTCGTCCTTATATTCGGTATATTCCGCGATAGAATAGGATACTAATCTCGAAAATTATTTCCTAATTCAACATCAGTTGCATAGATTATCACCCTACACACACACACACTATATCCTTAAGTAAAGTGACTATTTTATCATATAAATAGCGAAACAATTGTTGCAGAAGTGTTGGAAAATGGTCCAGTGTCAAACACGCCCGTACACACGGCGACACACCTGCCGCCGCCCACAATACCAGCCCCTGTAAGTTTATAATGTACATGTAAGGTCTATTGATGATATGTTTTTGTTATAAATGTATGTTATTTTTTGTTTATTTGAAGTATTTCAGATTTGTAATTATTGAAGTTGAATTAATAATATTTTTAGTCTCATCATTGTGCAGTTATAGGATTTTTTTGAGAAATTACTTTTTTTACTATTTTATTGTAGAGAATATACCTTAAATTAGGAGACATAATTTAGTTGTAGTAGCTAGTAGTGTTAACTTTGGAATTTATGTGGATATATTTTTGTGTTATTGAAAAATAGACTAAATTTTCTTACAATTAAAGTTTAAATAATTTCAAATGCATACTTTTCCCTCCGCAGACGTCAAAAAGTTCGTCCGCGACGACGTTATCGAGCGCGATCGCGAACCCCAACCCGAACGCGAGCACGAACGCGAGCGTGAACGCTAACCCCAGCGTGAACGTGAACGCGAACGCGAGCGTGAACTCGAACGCGAGCGTGAACTCGAGCGTGAGTGCGAGCGTGAACACGAGCGCGCGGAGCGTGACGCCGTCGCCCCCGTCGCCGCTCGCGGTCAACGGGCCCGTGCATAATGCGCACCACACACCACAGCATATGTTGAATAAGTGAGTAGTTTTTAGATTATATTATATTTTTGTGATAGTAATTTAATTCGTCAATAATATATACAGAAATAAAATATGTGTAGTGGTACTAATAGAAACTGTGTTTTTTGCATATGAAAATTTACAAAAACTAACAATGATATAAAACAAAAGTCTTTGAACTAATGCTTACTCATGTTATTATCTACTTATACTATTATCGACTGACCGGTAGTTTATAGTGACCCTGCCTTACAAGCCAGAGGTTGTGGGTTCTATTCCCATTCTATTTATTTAAAATAATATAATTATGTATGTTTATCAGCCATCTGGTTTCCATAACACAAGCGAAAGCTTAGTATGGGATCAGATCATGCCGTGTGTGAAAATAGTCCTGAAATATTGATTATTATTTATTATCCTGTAAATATATATTATTATATTGTACATTGTAATATTAAATGGTGTGGTACAATAAATGATTAAATAAAAAAAAGACGGGTTGCACTCCGGGAGTGCCGGCAGAAGTGAAAACTTGATTATTAATGTTGAGCATGTTTGATATTTTGGAATGGTATCCGTCTTACGCTTTATCGATCAGGTCACGTGTCCTGACGCGAGTTTAAGATTTTATACCCATTTCAGAAAAAGTGCTCAACGCCGCTAAAGAAGTTTTCACTTCAAAATCTATAATATAAAAATGAATCGCAAAATGTGTTGGTAAGCAAAATCGGTTCAGCCGTTCTCGAGTTATGTCTCGAGAACGGCTGAACCGATTTCGATAATTCTTTTTTTATTATATTTCTTGAAGTACTATTATGGTTTTTATGTAGAGAAAACGTAAATATGTACCACGGGCGAAGCCGGGGTGG
>CAJQZN010022406.1:0-11475 GCA_907164685.1 Colias eurytheme
TTTTAGAATGGGCCCATGAGTCGTTTCCCGTTACATACAAACATACTAAAATTCTGATTTAAAGGAAATTAATACATGGTCTGAACCACAGAATATATAAAAGAGGTTAGAATGGCAATAATTCGCCGTTGATTGATTGTTGATTGATTTTAGGTAATCCAAATATAATAAATAAAATTAATTAATATGACATAAATTTAATAATTAAAGACAGAAAAATTGACCGAGTGGGTACCCGAGGCTCGAAATTTAGGTATAATTTTTGACGAGAACTTAAGATTCGAGAAACATATCAACACTATTATTTCCAATTTTATTGCTTTTATCGCTTAAAAATAGAATATAGAATACGAAAATACATTGATACATCTCTTCGCATTCGCCTCTGTGACGCGCTTGTACTGTCCAAGTTCATTTTTTTTTTTGTGTGGTGTCTCTCAATGTTAGCCAGAAGGGCTTCTACATTTTAACGCGGACGCGGGGGTGAACTGAAGGTTCACCCTGGTAGCGACATGCACAAGGGCGTCCCCCCTTGACGGGGATCTCGAACCTCGGCTTGGGCTGTCGCTTGAGTGGAGGAGGCCAGAAGGGCCCTAATCGGACGGGGTCCAAGTTCAACTACGCTGATACTATGTACGGGCCTAGATTGCTCTCACGGACCAATTCATATTCATATATAGTTTCATATTATTGAGACCCGGTTCTCAAGATCATCAAAAAACCCGGGTGCATGGCCTAGTCACGAGTGGCTGAGTTTTTCAGGCATCCGCCCCGGAATGGCGCGTAAGGATGCGGGTTCGAGTCCCGCCTCGTGATCGAATTTTTTCTATTATTTATAAATTTATAGTCTTATAAACATATTTTTTTATTTATTACAGGGTGAAGGTGGTGATGCAGCTGAAATAAAGTAAGTAACTAAACTATCCAATCAGTACTGGCCAATAAAAACAAGTCTATATTGGAACATAATATAACCTCATTTAAAAAGTCGGTTACAAAAGTAAACTTATAATTACACACATTTTTTGGAATGAAGTTCCTTATCACGCGTTGCGAAAGGGGGCAAGATGGAATTAAGCCCAAAAGTTGTAAGTAACGATATTTATTTCTATAGCCGTGCCGTGCGACGTGCGCGTATTTCTCTGTCTTTCTCTATCTCTCATAGAAAGCAAGCCAGTTAGTTTAGTAAGTTCGTTCCATCCTGTCCATTGACACCTCTCAAGCACATATTTTAATAATATATATAAAATTATCGTGTCACAATGTTAGTCTGCATACTCCTCCTAAACGGGTGGACCGATTCTCATGAAATTTTCTGTGCATATCGGGTAAGTCTGAGAATCGGCCAACATCTATTTTTCATATGTACCACGGGCGAAGCCGGGGCGGGCCGCTAGTTTTAATATAATTTTCTTTTCTAGGGCGGAGAAGGGCATGAGTTCGGGGGCCATTGCAGGCACATCTATCGGCGTCATATCGGGGTGTGGGGTCTTAGCTTGGCTCGGAACAATCGCGTACAAGCGCTTCTTTTAATTCAATTATATAGTTCAAATACGTAGTACATATTAACTCAATGGTTCAAATAGATTAGTATCGTCCTAACATTGTATGCAAATTTTAAAGCAATAAGTTTAGGCTGGAACTTTTAAACTTTATCCTGTACTTAAATATTTTTTTTTTAAGTCCTGTAAATATTTTTTTTTTAGTTGCAACTATCCATATTGTTTCAGATAAAAATGTTTCTAATCTAATGTAACTCATCATTGTATTATTTTGTAAAGCATACATAATAAGCAATTAAAATAGGTTTATGTATTGAACATAGACTTTGATCGCATTGTTATTGTATGTTTAAAATTACCTAACAATTTATTTAAAATGTTCAGTTACAGCCATGGACGTATAAAAAAAGACGGACGCCGTATTACGAACAAACAACGTGAAGCCACCATAGTAAGCTAGCGATCGCGTAAAGACAATAAACACGCACACACTCTCACCGTAGTAAGCTAGTCGGCCGCCATTACGTCGTGAACTACCGACTGATTAACTGCGTCACTGTTTCACAAAAAATATTTAAAATGCCGTCTTGCGTGGTTAAATGGTGTCGCAACAGTACAATTTTAAATAACAAAACACAAGGGATTACATTCCACAGGGAAGCAAGTTATTTCTTTTATGTTTTAATGACAAAATTATTACGGCAAAATTTATAGAAAAAAATACAGCCGCCATTGTCATCAACACAGCTGTTGCCATGGCAACATGGCACACACGCATGGATGTTTCGCCGCCATTACTAGGCTTCACTCAATATTTAGGCGATATACCGTCCGTCTTTTTTTATACGTCCATGGTTACAGCTTATAGTTTCTTTAGTTTGTATTCAAGATAGTAATAAGATTAATTTTTGTATGAAGTTATTGCCCAATGTGTTTTTTAAACAAATGACTGAGAGAATAAATGATTTTTTAAATACTTGTGCTTTTTTTAATATATTCCCTAAAAATCTATTGCTGATCGTTTGTAACGCTAAAATCATAGAAAATATTTGGCTGTACCCGTTTTCGCTTGTTTGGTTCTTTATATTATTTATATATTTGTGGAATTTTTACAAACGCTGATAAACAGAAACAGTCTAGGGAAAAGTGAGGGAAAACATCTTTCACAGATCAATTCACAAAATATTTTTTAATTTATAGTTTACTGCCATCTAGGGAGAGAATGTTGAAGCATTTGTTTTGTTTGAGCTATTAAAATAACCAATTACATTAGTTCAATACAATTTGTACAGATGGCGCTTTACTTAATAAATGATTTTTGAATCAAAATTTGGAAAATCTTCTTTTTTGTGGTGAAGTCCGTTGTTATTAATTGGGCTGTGTGGTACAGATAACAAAGAAAAGGCTTTCTTAACATATATAAATTACTAGTGGTCCGCCCCGGCTTCGCCCGTGGTACATATTTCGCAATAAAAGGTAGCCTATGTCCTATCTCGGGTATCAAAATATCTCCATACCAAATTTCATGCAAATTGGTTCAGTAGTTTAAGCGTGATTGAGTAACAGACAGACAGACAGAGTTACTTTCGCATTTAAAATATAAGTATAGATTAGTAAATTTTAAAAGTTGTGCTCTAGTTGTGCCCTTTGGATTAGCCGCGAAGAAAACCACGGACAATAACTTTAATTCTAATTTCTTTATTAATTTTTGAATAAGAAGTTGCGTATTTATGGTTAGCATTACATATTTTAATTCAACAATTCATCCATCGGTATATCATCATTCATCAGTATATCATGATGATGATAGTACCTATATCAGGATGATATACCTATTTAGGTATAATAATTAATGAGAATCTAGATAAATTTAAGTTTTGTGTAAGGAATACTGAATTCAGCTACATTCGATTCCAAATTCTTCATAGTTCTTCAGCTTCAGATAGCACTATTATTTATTGTGTGGCAGGCGGCTCAGAATATAATACATACGAACTTATAATTATTATAAATTTATAATCATGCAGGTACACAATAATACACTAAACATAGCCTGGTCCGAATCTAGATATATTAATTACTAGCTGCTCCGCGCGGTTTCACCCCCGTGGCTCCACCCCTGTTGGTCGTAGCGTGATGATATATAGCCTATAACCTTCCTCGATAAATGGGCTAACACCGAAAGAATTTTTCAAATCGGACCAGTAGTTCCCGAGATTAGCGCGTTCAAACAAACAAACAAACAAACAAACAAACTCTTCAGCTTTATAATATTAGTATAGATAGACGCGATAGGTATACTTAGTATAAATCTATACTTATAATAAATCTGTAGAGAGGCGAATTCTGTACATGAAATATATTTAAAATAAACTATGAAGGGGTGATAAGGGATCGCTACTGATGCCAAAAATGCAATCAGTAAAATTTTTGTCTGTCTGTCTGTCTGTCTGTCTGTCTGTCTGTATATTCGCTATAGAAACAGAAACTACACGACGGATTTTAACCAAATTTGGCACAATTATTCTTCATACTCCTGGGCAGGTTATAGTAAAAGAATCATGTAAATCGGTTTAGAAACACCAAAGTTATACATGAAATACGCTATAAGTCATCGCGCGTGAATACAGAATCATGCCATAAGGATTATTTTCGTGTATCAGTTGCCGCGTTCGACGCGCTTCGCGGCGGGAGCTATAAAAAGGCGGCGGGTCTGCACCCGTTTCGCGTTGTCACGGCATCACGTGTGAACGGCTGAACCGATTTCGATAATTCTTTTCTATTATATTCCTTGAAGTACGAGGATGGTTCTTATGTAGAGAAAACGTAAATATGTTCCACGGGCGAAGCCGGGGCGGACCGCTAGTGGTAAATAAATTTGTATGATTATAAAGAACAACTACCTAATTAGAGTTTCTTGTCGTATTTTCTCTGTTGAAACTGTATTCTGAAGCTTTGGTAAATGATTTCACTTTTCTGCATTTTGACGATTCCAAAGCGCTTCTTCAAGAAGTCTAGTTGAATAAATAAATGTTTGTCTTTAAGTTGACTCTTAGATCTTGGTCCGGAAGGTAATCTTGTTACTGACATAAGAATGAGAGCTTGGTGGTAGGTAATTTCCGAATATGATCATTCTGAATGAAGATAAGCTTAATAAAAGTTCGAGGAATTAAGTTTCGCAATAAATCATAAAATATTACCAGAAGAGAGTAAGGAAATAACAAATTAAATATAATATTTGTTCCTTATACTTGATTTTAGGAGGGTGGTTAATAACTCAGGCCCCGGAATCACAGACTCAATAGAAAATCTATTGTGTCGTGGACCGATCGGGCCGTTCGGGGCTCAATGGGTTTAAGATACCCAAACACAAAATGAAGGGATTCAAAACTTACTAAAAACATTATGTATAGCGAATGACCCCTGCGACAATTTTGTATTTTTTGCCATTCTTATTGATAACGACCGTCGTATACAAACTATGTAGGTATACAAATATAATATATTTAATTTGTCATTTTTCATAAGGCGCCCAAGGCACTCCGTTCCCCTGAATGCGGGCCTGTTAGCGTTGCACTTATTTCCTCGTCATAACAGGACTACGCCCCACGATTCCGCCAATTTATCAAACGACATTTAAAATAAATTTCCGCATCTCGATGGGCAGTGCCGTCTTTAGGATCAACGAGGCTATGGGCCAAGGTACTGGCTGGGGCCTATGTAAGGAATGAAAGTTTTTTAAGCTGTATATAATTACTGTTATTTTAGTGCAAAAATAAATTTTTAAAAAAATTTTCTAAATCTTGTTTCTATTTTACCAAGTGTGTGATTTGATATTTTTCTTATTAAGTTATAAAATTTGTTGTTGTATATCGTTTGTTGTTGTATATCGAAAATTTTCAGAATTGTGGGGCCCCTGCCTACCTCGGGGCCTCGGGCCAGGGCCCTGCGGGCCCTGCCTTAAAGACGGCACTGTCGATGGGGATTCGAATATTGGCTATATTGTAAACACCAAGCCCTCTTCCTATATCCTGAATGAATTTTTGCCGACGTGTCGCTAATTTGTGATTGTGGCTCTTAAATGTAGCGGAGTAAAAGGTCTCTAAATAATTACAAACATTTGTATGATAGATAATTTTTATGTTTTCTTGCTAATAATTATTCTACTTGTTCTGTTCTTGTCCACCAATAGTGGTATTTTTGCTTGTTTTACCGTGGTTGCCTGGAAGAGATGACTAATAAGTGATAAAGCCGGCAAATAAGTTGTACTTTGTCTTTTTCTGTAAGTAGTTGTAAGGTTTCCTGTTTGTGCAAGTGCATTAAAGTGTTAAATAAAATAAATACCACAAGTTTTATTATATGCGCTATATAGCACTGGCGCAGCGACGTATTTGCTTTTGATTTCGTATTTTCTTTGACAAGGGCGACGGGCGGTTGTCATGCTCCATCTGCCTTTTATTTTTTAATCTAATCTTCCACTAGATTGTAGGTTTTGAATAAATTTTTTGAATGCATTCTTCCACTCTAAGCTTCCACTATTATAATTAAGGGACTAGAAGAAGCCTTTTGAGCTTTCATACAAAAAATAATAACAATAGAATTTCGATGAAATTGACACAAAATCTATAACATGGGATTAACATATGGGATGCTTTTATCTCGAATAAGATATAAGCTTGATTATAAGGTGACTTGACAGATACAATTGACATTGATGTAATAGAGATGATAAATTGCATGAGATCAAGACATGAGATATAATATATGACAAGCACACAGAAGTGAGTACTTCAAAATAAAGATGATGTTCTGACGCACTTGTTATATTGTAAGGTTTTATAAACAGAATTCACACTTCACAGGTAACTGTACCTAAGTGCTGATAATTTGTTGCTCTTATGGTAGTTACTTAACTTACTACTTTAAATACTTCGATAATTTTAATAAAGGCGTCATCTTGATTATATTGTGTTATATTGTCTTGTATCAGTGTAAAAAATGCTACTTTCCGAACTTTTGGACACTAATTTCTATGTATTCGATTTTAAATGAAATAGAAATGAAGAAAGAAATATTTGGTGATGAACTAAGAATCTCTTGGGTGCGAAATAACTAATTTCTGAACGATACAAACGTCCATAAACAAGAAATCTAGTTGAATAAAGAAAATGCTTTAGTTTAAATAATCGCTTATCGTCATACAATTTTCTATGACCAAAGTCTTATAACGTTTTTCCCGCCCTCGATATGAAAATTAGCTGATACTTCGAGACTTAACACCGGTAATGGCGGCTTTGCCTCTAAACGATTTTATGATTGAATTTCGATAAAGAGGTTATGAATATTTCATCTTCAATTTCTATTTATATCGACTTTATTTCTTTCATCGGTGGCAAGGTGACTGATGGGTTTTTTATTTAATGTACCTATATTAATTGCTAACATTTTTATATGGACTGTTATTTACATTATTGACTCTATTTTTTGGTAGTTTGTATTTCTTAAAGTCCATCGAAAAAACGATTTTATAAAATTTATTAAAAAAAATGATGTTTCGAATTGAATACTGTTTAGTATCAATCTGAAATATGTATATGGCCAGTAATATGATTTTTAATTGATGCCTTTATTGTTATGTGCAAATAAAAGGGGTATTGAGTATTTTTGCTATTATAGGTTGTATAATATTATGCCACAATTTTTGCAGTGAATCTTCTGCATGTTGAGAGAAAAAATTTCAAGGACGCGATACCGTCACATAGGAGGGCGACGATTTTGGTATCTTTGAATTTAGCCAAAGAAGTTTCACTTCTGACACGTGTGCTCGGCACACAGGTTCTTTGTTCTCTATTTTTTGTCCAATTTTCAACCTCTAAATCTTAAGGCTCCTATATCGATTACTATTAAGTCAGGCCATATATTGACGTGTCTGGTCCAATATTAATCAGGGCCTTGTCCAGTCCGCCAATCGCACTTGGCACTGACAGGCGTAATTAGTGACGTCATAGTCCTGCGGGAGCTGCGCAGGTTAACCGACTGGGAAAAAAAGTATAAATAGTTAGGTATAAGTTGTAAAATATGGTGAGAATTTTATTTATTTACGCAATTAAGTTTTATAATTATAATCCATAAAATATGTAATCATTATGGTTTTGCAGGTTGTCTGGCAGAAATCGCTTAAAGTGGTAAGACCGCCCTCTGTACATATTTTAACTTGTATCGCTCGTATTTTGAAATCCTGTATTTTTGTGTGCAATAAAGAATTTTTCATTCATTCATTCACAATTTACACAATGAAAGACTTCTAGGTGATCCAATTTGCCACAACGCTAAAAAATAAAAAGCTTTCCATACTAATATTAAATAAGAGTATCTACTTCTGTAATAACTACCCTGACTGTATAATTTAGAACTTGAATCTCGGATCTCGCTTCATGGCAATACCGTCACGTCATGGAGTAAGGTGACGATTTTGATATACCTATTTAAAATTTAAATCTTGTATAAATCTTGTAAAAGAAGTTTCACTTCTGACTCGTGTGCTCGGGACGCCTATTCACATTTGGCAATTTTCCACAGAGGCTCTAAGTATGATTGAAGTGCCATACCTATATTCCATACCAAAGCTGTCAATACACCAACATATTACTTACTATGCTGATGTTTTCTCCCAGGCGTTCCCACGTACTTACCTACTACGTGTGAAGGAAAAATTACAAACATGATATTAATGTCCCCGGAAGAATATTAAAAACCGGCCAAGTGTGAGTCGGACTCGCGCATGAAGGGTTCCGTACTATGGGGAGGTCAAATTCAAATTCAAATTCAAATTCAAATATATTTATTTGCTCGTATATGGTTCATAAGGGTGTTACACAAAAATTTTTTTATCGCATATACTGCCATTTTAAATGGCGTGCAAAAATTTACAAATTAATACAGTCAAGTTATAAAATACATTAATAGACAATTACAAAATTACCCACAAAATACATTAATAAACAATTACAACAACAATTACACATAAAATTACAATTAAATTAAATTAAAGGTCCTTGATATATTTTTTATTTTTAGTATTTGTTGTTATAGCGGCAACGGAAATACATCATTTGTGAAAAATTCAGCTTTCTAGCTATCACGGTTTATGACATACAGCCTGAAGACAGACAGACAGACAACGAAGTTTCAGTAATGGGGTCCCGTTTTACCGTTTCGGTACGGAACCCTGAAAACGAGGTTATTAAGGGTTCGATCGGAATGCGTTTTATTGGATTCTCTCATAAAATAATATCGGGTGACATGTTTTCTGGCGCTATGGGTAAACGGAGTGGTTGGTGGAAATAAAGAGGTATGTTTGTGTGTTTGTTTGTAAGAATAACTGGAATTATTTAACCGTATTGATATTTTTTTCAACAGGAGATTCCTCCTTTTATTGCTTCTGAACAATCAAAGCTATTCTATATCATGTATATAATAAAGATTTATGAGCATGTCTTTTAATACGTAGTATATTATTATTAGTCTGTGCTTTTAGCATCTTTTCGGATTATTCCGGGAGACTAAGATACGAGTTACTAAAACAATATTTAACACTAGCTTTCCACCCACGGCTTCGCCCGCGTTTTCAAAGAAAAACTATGTGTTAATCCAAGTTACCCTCTAGGTATATGTGTGCTAAATTTCATTGAAATCGGTCCAGTAGTTTATGCGTGAAAACCATACATACATACATAATTACAAACCTTTCCTCTTTATTATATTAGTATAGATAATATTATAAATAAAATAAAACTATTCCTACTTAGGCGTACCCAACAGATTTCTTTTTGTGAAACCTTTTCAGAAACAACAAAAAATCGTACAATAGTTGCTGTCAATTGTCTGTTTCATATTACGTAGAAACAACTAGCAGATAATCAGCCGTTAAAAGTGCAGCTGCAGCCTCTGTTGAGCAACTGAAAACTAAAAATGAAAAATAAAAAGGCAGTTGTTATCTACAACAGCCACTCGACAACAACGTAACAACATCCATCTTCCAAGCAATCGAATTGTCAAATATGTGATGCCGATGTCAATTTGCTTCTGCTCTATCTGTACCAATTCTTCCTTTCTTTCTAGTTTTCAAGAAAATAAAGCAAGCAAATAAGGGAACTGGTTTCTAAGATATATTATATGGATAACATAGTTACGATATAATCTGAAGGGTGGGAGACAATTACACATTCTCAGCTGCGATCCGAAGCAATGTTATGAACTCACTGTACCTTCAAATTAGAAGATGGTTTTGCAGATGTGTCGAAACGCTGTTCACGATTGGGTCAAGTTTTGAGCTAATAAATACTTTTTATCGATTATGTGTTGTTTTAATTATATAGTTTAAGAGCTTTCTCAAAGTATGATCGTCTCTTTGGTACAGTGGTTATCGCGTGTGCCTAAAAACAAGGGTTCGATTCCCGGTGAGGACGAACTCTCGATTCGTCACGAAAAATTATCGGTGAAACATCACAAGGGGACACGGGACTTCACTTTTTTCTCCAATTATGATTCTTGAATTCAGCATTTATTCATGAGAGAGACCTAACATTAGTTAGGTTTATCGTAGATAGAGCCAATAAGAAATTACAACTAACGTAGCAATCATGTAGATTTTTACTGCAGTCAGAATATTAGAAACCGATTATGTAGTTTTTCAAGTATATAACTAATCAAACAAACATAAATCTTTTTGAAGTGAAACTTTTATTTTTCTTTAATTTGTTTCTTATTATAGAGAGTCTAGTAAATGTTCGCTTGCGCTTGTAACTCGGACTAATGACATAAGATAAGGAGGTTCGCGTTTAAAAGCCAATTCAGTTTTTACATATAAAACGCTAAACAGATGCAAATGTGGGAAATTAAATGCAATATAACCACTGGTAGTTATAAAGATGTAAATTATTTGGATATTAATAATATTAGTTAATAATATTAATATTAGTCTGGCTAAAATGATGAAAAAAGAAACTTAGTTATTTGTATTTTTTTATATTCGATTTTAATTTCTATACCTTTTTTAGGTACTAAGGCAGCATTCGGGTTAGAATTTAGTTCATGAATTATCCCAGAAATTTTATATTTAAAAATCGATCATAAAAAGGGTTTTCATCACCAAATAACAACTAAAACTAAATGAATAAATCGCGTTTAAAATCAGTTAAACTCTCTAAAATTACTCAAAAAGTCGAAATCGAATTCGTACCGATGTTATGCCCTCCCAATCTCACACATAATATACATAGAAATACGACTTAATACATATATTTTCACGAAGGAGCCGATATAATGGTATCATTGAATATGTATTAACTCTAACAGATCGGACGTGGCCCAGAAATTGGCTTGTTATCATAATTTTATTACTCACAATAAGTACTGGGCTTGACTTCGTTAGCTGGTAAACATTTTTGGGAAGATCGTCGTATAGACTTGTATATTATGTCGTTAAATTAATACAAAACATACGATAAAATTCATACATCTATACTGATATTATAAAGTTGAAGAGTTTGTTTGTTTGTTTGAACGCGCTAATCTCAAGAACTTCTGGTCCGATTTGAAAAATTCTTTCGGTGTTAGATAGCCCATTTATCGAGGAAGGCTATCATGCTATATCACTCTAAGCAACAGGAGCGGAGCACTGCGGATAAAACCGTGGGGCACAGCTAGTTGCATACTATTAATCTATATTTACTATACTTATATTTACCTATGCGTTGCACATAAATATGTAGACAGAAAGGATTGTTTTAAATATGTGTATTGTACGACAAAATAAGTAAGTACATGTACCTATTGTACATAGAGATATAGAAAAAGGACATTTAAATATGTATTACTAGCGGTCCGCCCCGGCTTCGCCCGTGGTACATATGAAAAATAGATGTTGGCCGATTCTCAGACTTACCCGATATGCACAGAAAATTTCATGAGA